>JAPWFG010000058.1:0-250000 GCA_028015205.1 Mytilisepta virgata | reverse complement strand
CATTCTCGCTGTAGTGACTTCAAATATTAACCAAAGAGGATTCAGAGAGGTAGACGTGCCGAGATGGTTTCGGTGTTTTGTAATTGCACTAGGACGTGTTATGTGTTTTAAATGCGTGCATCTTGTGAAGGAGAACCACGGTGATATACCAATGGTTCCAATACACGACACAAAAGAATATTCTCATATGAAAAATACATTTTCTAATGATTCTGGATTTAATTTAATTGAATATGAAAATGGTGATTGCCATCCAAACAACCAAAATCAAAACTTGCCAATAACACCAAATATAGGTGCTAGAAACTGGGAAATGCAAGAGATACTACGCCGATTACAAATATTATTAGATAAAGACGAGGAAAAGGACAAAATTGATTTCTTTTCAAAACGATGGATTGAAGCTGCAGAAGTGATCGACAGATTTTTCTTTTGGATATTTGTAATTGGAACGACTCTAGCTTCATTGATACTTCTTGTGGTTTTACCTATGACAAAATCTGTTGATTTTGATGGGAAAGTTGTCGGGTGAATGAAGTTTGTTTCTGATTTGTAAACAAAAAATGTTACATTATATTCCAGTGTCTTCCAATAATATTTATTTTATTCCTGATTCATTGTCAATGTTTGATCGGTCAAAGTCAGTATCTGCGTTTCTCGTCGTCATACATAGCTTGTAATTAAGTCCCCAAAACAAACAAAGTTTGGGGGACTTATTGTTTTTCTCCGTTTCTTTTCCGTTCTTATTCTGAGCGATGAACTTGTCCGAAACCCATCACAAAAAATATTCAAGCGAACTAGTTGTGCATAAAGGATTCAGAATTTTCAAAGTGGCCGCCATCTCAAAAAAGCCGCAGTTTTGGGGACTTTTGTGTTGCCATCCCAACACAGTATTACTTGTTATAGATGAATTTGGGATGACCAACAGTATAATTCCTGAACTTCTTTCCGAAAGACCGAGTTAGTTATTGAAAAAAGAACTTCAGATAGATTACCTCCCGTCAAAATTTTCCTAGAAAATGGGCAGGACGCGAGTCCAGTAGAGCCATAAAGGCTATGACTTATTTATTTAAAAACTCACTTGTTCATTTACAGTGAGGCTATCTTTGATTACCTAAAAGATTTCATATTCAAAGAAATTATAGAACTTTCAATAAGAATTTATTCGGTTTTCCAGATTATACTCAAATCACTGGGAGATTTTGTGGAAACAAATCTGTATTTTAGAATAGGAGGACCTACATTGTCCTTCTTATATTAGACACGTGCATAAATTGCACAAAAAAAAACACCCATCATACCATTACATTCCTATTAAAGACAATTATAGCAATTAAACAGTCTTTCAGAAATGATAGATTAGTTCCACACTTTTCAAATTTATACAAGAGTGGTAAAGCGATAAAAGTTTCTTGGTCTTGATCTAGAAAACGCGACTTTGGAAGACCCATATTGATTATTCTAGTGCACTATAAATGCCTCACTACTAACCGAACTGTAAATTAATATTAGTCATTTCAAATTTCTTAAAAACAGGAGAAAAACTATCTAACAAAACAATAAAGTTTCAAAAGATGTATTGTTGGTGTTTTCACTCAACTTTATAAAAGATATTTACATTACATATATCCAAGTGAGCTTGAAACAGAAACTGCGTCAGATTCAGGCCAGGATCTTTTTACATTGATTCAGAGGGTTTCAATGAATACGAGGAGTTTCCATTGTCAGTTTTTAGTTCTTTGACAGTAGCATGATCATAGTATTCATGCATCTTGCGCTTAAGCAAGGTCGGTCTTGATAATACTGTATAGACTTTTTGTATTATGGTTCAGGATATTGTTTAGGCCAAAACAAAATATTTGTATGTTTAAGGTTACATTGTGACAAAAATATGGTAGGTAGGTACAGGAAAAAATTATTTATTTTGAAATAATGTGTGGAAATAATTTTACATAGACCCCTATGGGAGAAAAAACGGTCAGCGGATGTTTTGTTAGGGAAATAATTATATCAGCGACATTTTTTTCCTAAAATGGGAATAAAATGTTAAGGTAGGTAGTTCACCTTATTATATTCTCATTAAATTGTGTTGTTATGTAGTTAACCCATTCAAATTAAAATACATTTATAGTGCTTCATCTTAAGCAGATAGCTCAAGAGATAATCCTTACTTCAAATAGGACTATGTTAATTGTTAATTTCAGCAAATATACAAAACAAAAAGTTGTTCCTGTCTGCTTAACGTATTGAATTGATGGCCAAAGCATCCTTTTCACGGCACCAATAAACTAAGCATGAGCCAGGTATATTTGTACAGTATACTGGAGTATAGGGCAAAAATTATCACCAGTTACTACTGTACTATTGACATTATATGGAAAATATTGTAAAAGGAACACATCAAACTCTTAACACTCTTTTTCTAAATCTAAATAATGCGATGAAATCCCGAATGAAATATCAACCACCCAAATTCGTGTAAATGTAATCATACCAGTTGAAAGTATCATACTAAGATTCAGGGTTGTTCGTTTAAATCAAAAAGAGGGCGAAACATTTAAGGATTTTAGACAGAAAAAGGATATGACACTTGTGACAAAAGCTTCTTAATTAACCAGGGTCTTATCAGGGACAAGTTTTATGTCATCACTGAAGAAATTTTACGGTCGTCATCGCGAATTTGATTGACCGTTACAGTGTTCCAATATATCTAAGATGATGTTGGACCTGTTCCCACTGTCGTAACATTTCATGTGCCTCCACCGATTTGTGACTTCCACGGGTTGACTTTGTTGACGGGTGCCCTATACGGAGCAGGAACTGCTTACCCTTCCGGAGCACTTGGGTTCACCCCTGTTTTTATAGGAGTTCGTGTTGTTCATTGTTTTTTAGTTTTCATTGTTTAGTTGTTGTGCTTGTGGTTGTTCATTTGTCTTCCCGTGTTTATCTGTCCAATGGATTACGTTCTTTGATTTGCTCCCTAGGTATATTTGTCCTCCTTAATACTTTAACAGTGAAGGTGTAATTGAAGTTTGAATAATAATGAACTTTTCAATACTCGGACGTGTGCATATTAACATTTATTCTAGAGTATTATTGGTTTTGGGTTCCAAAAATATGATGCAGTCATGGGGAAGATTACTGCGCAAAGAGATACACTGCGTGGTTAACTTTTGTTGGTCAAAATACTAATAATAACAGGATTTTCATTACAGTTTAGGTGTAAAACCATGAATGAAATAATACTTAAAGTTAACAATAACGAGATATGTTTTGATTTTCGCATTTGAATAATCTGCGGCATTCAGAATTCCCTTTGTGGCTGATTATTAGGTCTTCAGAAACTGTTCCACTTGCCAACTTTTTAGAGTGTCTATGTTTAAGATTATTCCTTTAACACACGTGATCTTGAATTCATATGAAACTTGGTATATGGTTAAGATTTACTTAACTATCAATAAATATTAAATATATATTTTGACTATTAAAATTGTTCCTTACAGCGTTCTTCACATGTCTAACTATCCCATATTTACGCAACATGTTTTGCGTACTGTATTTGTACAAAAAGTTACCAGAAATATTTCTATTCTTCTACTAAGGCCATTTTTTTTATCTGTTTTTGCTAACCCTACACAAGTACTTACAATGATTTTTGTGCCTACGCTATATTTTTGAGCTTTTGCCATCACTTTGGGTCCGTCCGGAAATCCAAGATGGCTACCACTGTAGGACATAGTTAACACAGGACCCAATGTTTCAAAAATCGTCTTTTTAGAAACCACAAGACCAAATGAACTACTTTGCAGGAATGTTCCTTAGATAGTCCTTTACCAAATTTATAATTTTGGTGCCGACAAGTTGGAAATCAAAGATGGCCGCCACCTTGGATTATATTTAACATAGGACCTTATGGGAAATACGTACAAACCGTTTGACAGATTGAATTGATAATATGCTTGAATGATTTTATGATGGTCCTGTACCAAATTTAGAATTTTGATGTCGATCGGAAATCACTTCAGGACATAGTTAACACAGGACCCAATAGGGAAAAAATACAAACATCTTCTTATAGAAAAGGTTTATAAGTGACAGATTGAATGGATAATTTGAATGAATGATCATATGATGTAGGCTTTTTACTGGACGTTTTTCATCAAGTCAAGGGTATAAACTTCATTAGATTAAAACACAAAATAGGAGTTCAAGCTATATTTTTAGCATTGATTAGCAGTTGACCATTGAAAGATACTTATCTTAACAAAGGATGTTTCAAACTTTAACAAGATATATTGAGCCCATCGAAGTCGACACGTTTTTTAATTTACCCGAAAATTGCCAATTTTGTGATTTTTCGTGAATATTTGACTTTTTTATGGATAAGGCGGCTTAACTCCAGAACGATATCTGACTTTCATGAGGAGCCTAAGGAAATGTCAGTCTAATGAGTCTTGTACCAGTCTCTTTAGCCACTTAAAACTTCGATCACAGATACAAAGAGCTTGGCAATATTTTGTAACCATTTTTCGCCATTTTCGTAACAATAATTTAAGTTTTTTAGAATAATTATGAATATTTACACTGGAAAAAATAAGAAAAATGTGTTCATGTACTTATTAATAAAGTTTTATCTTTTTAAGTAGAAAGGCTATATGATGGTCCTCTACCAAACTTGGCATCTAGGATCCTTGGACATAGGACTCAACTTGAAAATTCATTTAAAAATCTTCTTGTCTGAAACCATCGAGGCAATTTGAGCAATGGTTCTTAAATGGTCTTCTCTCAGACTTGTGTCTGATTACCAAGATAACTGAGCATTTGAATGTTGAAACTTGCAGTTCATGAATTTTGAAAAAAGTTGTCAATCCATTCAATTGTTTAAAACCAAGAAATCTTTATTTCTTTAGGTCAGGAGCTTTTGTCCTTGGTAGAATATTTTTATGTGTTGTTTATATATTTTGGGGTATACTATATAGTTAAATTTCTTCACATTAATAAATTGCTATGCAGAGTGGGCACATGCTCCATGTTGAAGATCTGTACAACAACCTCTTCTGTGTTCTTGTGGATGTTTACTGCACAATGTCTCATTTCTATAAAATTTAACAAATCTGTAATGATATGAAAGAAAGGCTGTTCTTGACATAAAATCCTTGCAGGCAGTTGGATTTTTTTTAAAAGTTTTACCAACAATGTTAATCATCACGGTTAGCTTTTTTGATGAATTCATTTGAAGAAATACAAAAACAATGTGATAACAATATCTTTAATATGCAACATACCTCACAAGATATTTTTCTTTATCTCTGTTTTCAAAATAAATATAGATTATTGTCCAAAATTTATTTTCTACACTAAAAAATCTAGTGAAGTGTGTGGAAATTAGATTTTATAACCTTTTGACTGAGGATATATCAGAACGCACTTTTTAGTTGATAAATTTATGAATTACACATTGAGTCTGAATAAAATTACAAAAAATCAAAGATTTTGTTTCAAGCTTGAACAATTGTATTACTTTAAAACAAAAACAGAATTAATGAAATGATTCATTATGAAGAACTTATAAAAAAAATAAGGAATATCAAATACATCCAATTAATATGAATTTTCTTTCTTTTAATTTGTGTAGCATATTTAACAAACTTTAACTGATGAGAAATTACCTTATCCCTGTATAGGTAATTTGCTAGTTATCAGTTTTGCTTGAAATAAAATATAAATTATAAATTATTTTATCAAGTCAATTGATCAGATTAAATGCAAGTGCTGAGTACAACAGAAAGAATTATAACTCAAAATAATTCAAATTTAAATATTTAAAGGCCAAAGCTTTTTTAAATATTTATCTTAAATTATTGATAGATATCAACTTTATACTCTTGTACATCCTGTGGTAAGTTATGCATATAAAATTTTTTGCTTATTTTTACCATTTTTTTAAAATTTTATTTTTAATTGGTTATATTTTAAAATACTTATCTTTTCATTAACCAAATAATAATTTGATAATACGGTTGTTTTATTCAGAAAATAATAAAGTCATTCAACTAATTTGTAAACGCTTAAGCCATCCTGCTATAATTTAATTCAAATATACTCAGTTTTTTTTAATTTACTGTAAAAATATTTATATTTTTTATTTCAGGAAAATATGTTCATTTCTGAAATCTGTTTGAAGTTTTACAATTACAAATACATGTAACTCTGGTTTCAAAAGATGAATACTACATATGTGACCTAATCTCTCATAAAACATATTCTAATTTTTGGGAAAAGTCATTCACAGTTTATTAGAAATTGCTTCATTTTTATTGCATACAACAGTATCTAGCTATTACAAATAATGTGTCATGAACTCCACAACCACCCATACACCTCACTATATCTTGGTCAGAAATCACAACTGAGCTTCATTTGATAATATCACAAGATTTTTTTTTAAATATGGACATTTTTTTCACACATTCTGCCAACCTTGCACACATCCACTACCAGTGTAACAATTCAAAACTCATATACAAGATACATGTACAAAATCACCATACATATTGTTACATTGCAAGAAAATATGTCTTAAGGTTTATCGACATGTTAAAAATCACCCTTTTTTAATGAAATACATGTAATATGAATTAAATGAAACAATAAAATTCATTAACTGAGGTGTCATACTGTACACCCTTCAAACAAAATTTTTCATTGTAGGTTTCATAAAATATATATTAAATTTTTCACCCTTTTCACTTCTATAAACAAAAACTGATTGATAATTGTTAAATATTCAGGACAAAATAAATCCCTGAAAACAGGCTGACTAGCAACTTCTTTTATATATTAAATATTACAAAACTTGTATGAAGTAGCATCTTTCCGTAACAAAGTCAGAGAAATTCTAGTAACTGGTTAGAGAATTTCCTATGTTCATGTTTAATATTGATTCTGATAATAGTTATAAATTTGATACCATAGGGTAGGTGCGATATTTTCTTCATTTTTTTTAACACCGCAATAATATGAAAAATTGTATAAATTTAAAAATTTTGTACAATTTTACAATAAAAAGAATTAGGTTTCAGTGGAACCTTTACAGAATGCAGTAACAAATGCCCTTTTTAGGCATTATCCAAAAATGTTCAGGGTAAAGATAACTCCACAATTACTTCATGATAAAATTCACAAAGATATAGATAATATTGCTGTAGAAAACAATTTTACAGTACTTTGAAGCTGGGGTATTTTTAACATATTTTAAAATCAAATACAACATTAACAGTTCAATACTATTATAGTATGAACCTTTATCAAAGTGTGAAAAAATTTGAAAAATGGAAAAAAAAAGTATAGAACAAGAAGCTGTATGATGACAGCAAACCATATTTTCCTTCACCACTACTGGGAGCAGTCTCCACCCCTCCCTCCCCCCACCTATGATCACTGCCAAACTAATAAAACCATACTTTTATTCATTAGAAAATTCTATTGATAAACATGTGTGTCATGAAATTTCTCATGATCCAACAAACCTATTTTTCTTCATCTGTCTATATCAAAAATATATTAACTTCACCAAATAAGAAACACAAGTTCTATGATACAATCAAAATAAATTTTATTCCCCTTTATCACAAGTAAGTAAAATTGGAAAGATAAATATAAAAGATCACATTATATTTTCAAGTACACTTAAAATTAACAATACGTCTTTGTTAAACAATTTTTATACTGATCTGATTCTGTTTTCTTCTTCATCATCTGTGAGTTTAACAAAATCAGGACCTGATTTACCATTTATAAAATCTTCTGTTATTATTACAGTCCTTATATCAGAACCCGGTACCTCATACATAACATCTCTTAATATTTCTTCCTGAAAACAAATAAAATCAATTTTTTACATGTAAAATTTTGCACAATCCAATAACATTTACCTTTCAGGAATTATTCATTTCATTGAAGGGGTCTTGGTGACCGAGTGGTCTAGGTAGTTCGTTATGACTACGAAGATCACTTGCCTGTCAACACTGAGGTTTTGAGTTCGAATCTCATGAACCCCCTGTAATTTAAAAGTTTATCTGCCATGGTATTTTGACCCCCAAACCATGGAAAAGTGAACCCCCTTTTGAATTTTAAGTTATAAAATGGGGGTCTATATTCCATGGGAGTCAGAATACCATACAGGGTGAGGTCATTATTCCATGAGGGGGGTCAATATTGTTGTGGATTTTATAGAGACATTAATTAACGTCAAATGGTAACGTAACGTTTAGCGCCGTAACTAGCTTTAATTGTTAACGTCATCCATTGTCTATGTGTAGCTAAAGTTTCAGAACGAATACATGATCAAACCAAACGCCATTGTTTTTACTTCAAGCTAAGCCAAAACTGTTTAGAGTTAGTATTCAGCCGTCACATTGGTGCCGTGACGAAAAAAACCATGACGAGGAAGAAATCCATTCGAGTTGGCCACAGAGGAGGCGTCAGAAAACTTATTACGAAGATCGAGGAGGAGCTGGAAAAACCGACGGAAGAAAGCAACGAGATAGAAAGTTTGTGTGAGACACTGAAAAGAAAAAGGGACATTCTTGTGCAACTTGACAATGAAATTCTAGAGGAAATTGACGAGGAAAACATGGAAGCAGAAATGGACGAATCAGATCGGTATGTTTTAGATATAGAACGCATATTAACCAAAGTAAGAAATAGCACAAAACAGAAGAGCAAATCAAATGAAACTGCATTTCACCACAATCTTAATCCGAATGCGGACGAATTTGTACACATGAACCCTACATCTTTGAATTCAAACTCCGTACAGAATCATGACATGAGTTTTAGACCATCATTGAGTACAACAAATTCAAGCGCCTATCATAAATTGCCAAAACTGAATCTCCCACAATTTGATGGAAATCTACTTAACTGGCAGCCTTTCTGGGACGCTTATCAATCCACAATTCATGATAATCCCTCCCTAACAGACGTCCAAAAGTTCAGTTATCTGAAAAATCAACTTCTAGGCATTGCCGCTCAATGTATCGCAGGACTGCCACTGACAAGCGGAAATTACTTTCAAGCCGTAGCAATACTGAGAGAAAGGTTCGGTCAAAATCACAAAATTATCAATGCTTACATCCAGAGTTTGATTGATTTACCGGCTCCAAAACCAAATGCCGATAGTTTAAGAAATTTCTCGGACAGAATTGAATGCAGCATACGCGGATTAGAATCTCTTGGATCACACGAAAGTACATTTGGCACGATCCTTACACCAATCATTTATAACAAGCTGCCGTCCGAAGTACGCAAAAACATAACACGAGACCGCGGAAAGGATGACTGGGACATTGAATCTTTAAGGTATGCAATTAAGAAGGAGGTATGCGTACAAGCAGCAGGACAGTCGATTAAAGCAAATGAAAACGAACCGGAAGTTATACCTACTGCTTCATTTCTAACCAGAACGTTTGATGGGAAGCGCGGAAACAAACCTTTGTCTAAAGACCAGCACAAGAAATGCTTATTTTGCGACGAATCGCATCACCCAAACACTTGCAAAAATGTCACTGAAATTGAAAAACGCGTGGAAATTGTCAAGCGAAAAAGGGTCTGTTTCAACTGTTTCGGAAATCATAGAGTAGCTGATTGTAAATCGGAATTCAAATGCAAACAATGTGGGAAGAGGCATCATACAAGTATATGCAACGCAGACGCTAAGAAGAAGACGACAACAAAAGATGAGAAACGTTCGGACAAAACAATTACGCACACTAATGTAGAAACATCCCTCGAACCGACCGCTTCATTACATTCTACAGTAAATGCACATTCAGATGTTTTACTCAAAACAGCCATATCGCCTGTTTGGTCCGACAATCGATGCATTATGACAAATATCCTTCTAGACGAAGGGGCACAGAACTCATTTATTACGGAAGATTTGGCGCGTAAATTAGAAATCAAACCGACCGAAAAAATAGCATTGAAAATTTCTGGATTTGGAGGAAATGAGAGTCAAGTTCGTTATCTAGATAAAGCTAAAATTGAGATTGAAACCTACAATGAACAGAGAGTAGAAATTGAAGCTATTATAGTCCCGAAAATTGCAGCTCCAATTCAGATAAAATCACGTGAAGAAGTCAAGACACTGCCGTATCTAAATGGATTAAAACTTGCACACCCGATTTCCGCAGATGACAAATTTAACATTTCACTATTGATCGGTGCTGATTTCTATTGGTCCATTGTAGAAGACGAGATAATCCGTGGAGACGGCCCAACTGCAGTTAAATCGAGAATAGGTTATTTATTATCGGGACCGATTTTGAAGGCAAACGGAAGTCATTTTAAGAAATCTGCGATGATGAACATTTTAACAGATCATAAAGCCGCTACCTGTGATTTAGAGAAATTTTGGAATTTAGAGTCCTTAGGAGTCTCAGGAAATGACCAGGTAAAAAATCAGTCGCAAATTGTACGGGAATTTGGTGAAAAATGTGTTAAGTTTGAAAATGGCAGATACAGTGCACAGTTACCATGGAAACAAGATTTTCGCATACTACCGCATAATATGGAGACTGTAAAACGGAGGACAGAAAATGTAATTAGACGTCTAGAACGCAAACCCGATCTGCTCAAAATTTACGGAGAAATTATAAGCGAACAGGAGAGGAGAGGCTTTATTGAGAGGATAGAACAAATAGAATTTCCTACAGATCGACCCGTGCATTATATACCACATCATCCAGTATCAAAGGAATCCTCGACTACACCAATACGTATCGTGTTTGATTGCAGTTGCAAAGATGGTACCAACAATCCAAGTTTAAACGACTGCTTAGAATCACACCCTCCAGTTATGAATGACATCACAGGAATTTTACTGAGATTTCGCACTAAGAAATACGCTACAACAGCAGATTTGGAAAAGGCGTTTTTGCAAATACATTTGGAAGAAAAGGATAGAGACGCAACAAGATTTTTATGGTTAAGCGATCCTGCCGACACTTCAAGCCCGCTAGTAACATATCGCTTTAAATCAGTGCTCTTTGGAGCTACATGCTCTCCCTTTATTTTGAGCGCAACACTCCTTAAGCATTTCCAAGAAAATCCAGGACCGCTGTCAGACACGCTTGAAAATGGACTTTATGTTGACAACATCTTAACAAGTTTTGATGATGAAAAAAGCGCATTAGATTATTATCAGGAATCGAGAGAATTGTTACGTAAAGGCGGATTTAACTTGCGCTCATGGAATTCAAACAGTACGAAACTGAGGGAAATTGCGCAAAATGAGAACACTTTAGACACCGACGAACTTACAAAAATACTCGGAATGCAGTGGGATTCAAAGAAGGACATACTGATGTACCAAAGTAACAATTTCGAGGAATACGAAAAAGGAAAGTTGACCAAGCGTTGTATTTTGCGAGAATCTTCCAAGATATTCGACCCCCTAGGATTATTAAGCCCCGTCACAGTAAAGGCAAAAATCTTCATGCAGTCACTTTGGAAACAAAATTTAGAGTGGGACGAAATATTGCCAGAGAAAATACAAAGAAAATGGACATCAATTTCAGGAGATCTTGCTAGGACAATGGAGACTGTATTTCGTAGAAGTATGAAAACGCAAAATGAAGATGGAAAACAAAACACTTTACACGTATTTACTGATGCTTCAACACAAGCCTACGGAGCATGCGCATATATCATGTCAAACGATGAACCTATGTTAGTTATGGCGAAAAATCGTGTTGCACCTATCAAATCTATTACACTACCAAAACTCGAATTAATGGGTTCATTAATAGGAGCGAGAATTGCCAATCATATTAGAACAAATCTCCCAGGGATCATTGAGAAAACCATATTCTGGAGCGATAGTCAAATTGTACTTTCTTGGCTTTCATCTAAAAAACCACAGAAACAATTTATCGAAAACCGAATTACAGAAATTAGGAAACTATGCGGAGAAACGACATGGAAGTATTGTCCTACTAAGGACAACCCCGCTGATCTACTTACCCGTGGAATCACATTTGATGAATTTAAAGACAACGTAATTTGGAGAAATGGACCAGAATGGTTGAAGAACGAGGACAACTGGCCCGTATGGAGTGGAAATATAACGGAATCGACCGTGAATTCTACGCTGTCAGAAGACGATAAAATTGTAAATTCTGAGGACACGGACAATCCGGTACAAAACATCGGAATAGGTAAAATCATGGATATCAACCGATATAGTACTTACCGAAAATTGCTTCGCATTACTGCTTATGTTGTGCGATTTGTAACAAACTGCAGAGCACAGAAAACGGAGAGAAACGGAGATACATTATTACATCATGACGAATTGAAAAATGCAGCATTTCTGTGGATCAAATATACTCAAAAACGAATCTTTAGACAGGAAATAGAATGCATCCAAAAATCGTTAAAAAGAAATCCAATTGTACGACAATTGAAACTTTTTCTAGATGAGAAACAGATTTTACGTTGTGGTGGACGAATCAACTATGCACCAGTTACAGAAACAGTTAAACATCCTTACCTTTTACCGGCAAAGGACCAGCTGACATATTTGATAGTTTTAGACGCTCATGAACGTACTCAACACTCAGGAATTAATGTAACTATTGCATTTATTCAACAAACCTTTTGGATTCCTAAATTGAGACAAACAGTGAAATCCATACTGACTTCATGTGTTACCTGCCGAAAGGTGATTGGAAAATCTTACCCAGCGCCAGAGATGCCACCTCTTCCGAAAGAGAGAGTTCAAGACGCTACACCCTTTAGCATAACCGGAGTGGATTTCACAGGAGCACTTACCGTAAGAAACCGACAAAACATAGAGTCAAAGATGTACATTTGTCTATTTACATGTGCCACTACTAGAGCGGTTCATTTGGAGTTAATACCTGATTTGAGAGAAAAATCTTTCATACTTTGCTTTCGTCGCTTTGTGAGTCGATGTTCCATACCAAGAGTTATGATGTCAGACAATGCGCTAACTTTCAAAGTTGCATCAAACGAACTTTCACGCATAATTAATTCTGAGTTGGTAAAGGAAAAGATTCTTGATTACAACATTCAATGGAAATTTATCCCTAATAGAGCCCCGTGGTTCGGGGGCTGGTGGGAAAGGCTTATCGGACTTATCAAAAAATCTCTAAAGAAAGTATTGGGACGTGCGCTCATCGACGAGGAGAGTCTAAGGACGATACTTACGGAGATCGAAGCAACTCTTAATGATAGGCCGATCACTTACATATCAACAGACATCCGGGATCCAGAACCACTTACACCGTCGCACCTTATTCGTGGACGGAGATTGACAATTTTGCCTTATTTAGAAACTACTAGTGACAATCTCAATGTTTCTGAACTTTCACAAACAAAGTTAAATTCCCAAGCTGAACGACTACAACAGTTACTTAGAAATTTCTTATTACGATGGAAAGCAGAATATCTAACCTCACTGCGAGAATATCATCAGAGGGCGGGAGTGGACGTACGGAAAGTTAAAGAAGGCGACGTAGTCCAAATACATGATGATTCAAAACGAGTCCATTGGAAACTTGGAGTTGTACAGAACATTATTGAAGGAAAGGATGGTTTAGTGCGCGTTGCAATGGTACGCACAAAGTCTGGAATCACAAATAGACCAGTGACGAAATTATACCCGCTGGAAGTGAATAACATGGACTGTAAACTGAGACGAAGTGAAAGAAACGCGTGTGAATAGATAGGTTAATTGATAAAGTTTAATTTAATATTTTTTCATTTGAATATTTTACTGTTTTTAGAGACAGTTAAAGTTAAATGTTTTCATCAGTTTAATTATCATTTTCAATGGACATTACCTTTTTGCCGGCCCCGAGTATGTTGTGGATTTTATAGAGACATTAATTAACGTCAAATGGTAACGTAACGTTTAGCGCCGTAACTAGCTTTAATTGTTAACGTCATCCATTGTCTATGTGTAGCTAAAGTTTCAGAACGAATACATGATCAAACCAAACGCCATTGTTTTTACTTCAAGCTAAGCCAAAACTGTTTAGAGTTAGTATTCAGCCGTCACAAATATACCATGGCTGTAAACTGACCCCGGGGTCAATTTTCCATGGGGGTCAAAATACCATATGACACCGGCTTCCTCCACTGTTAAAAATTGGCCATCACAAAATAGCCAAATGTGTTGAAAACAGCATAAAACCCCAACTAAACAAACAAACATTTCATTGTGCATGACAATCTTCAATGCTTGAAATATTCATACATTATCTACTGCACAGTTATATAGAAAATATGGGTTTTTTTGTGTGTATTAGATTTGCAGAGTGATTATGTCAGGAAGATAATAAACAAATTTGATTTTCCATATTGTTGGATAAAAGCACAGTTGTATTTCAAGGTACTAAAAACAATATATTTTATGACAAATTTAAAAATTTATTGTCTACGAAACATTGAAATCATACAAAAATTAAATTATTGTTTTTTTAAACCTCAATCTTTCAAATAAGACAGAGATAAGAACAAGACCTTAAAGGGCAAATATTGGGATGAAACTGTAAAAGGGCTTCCCTCATGTTCAATAAAAGTAATAGAACCCTGACAGGTTTATAACAACTCTCCAATTACTGTGTTAGTGTAGTACTCCTTTAGCTCAATTGGTAGAGCAGTGGACTACTGAACCAAAGGTTCTGGATTCAATCCCTGGTTGGTGAAGTTGGTAATTTTGGACAAATAATGCTCCACTGTTACATTTAAAAATTAAATACCAAGAAACAAACTTCAGAGTGAAATAATGACAGTTCCAAATCAGACTTGAAAATCAGGATTCTTGAACTACCTAATTCATTTTTAATGCAAAATCAGAAATACATGTATAAGATTTTTTCTAGGCCTTATATAACCTATCAGAGAATATATAAATTATTCTGTGTAAATTTGCTCACATACAGAGTAAAATCTGAATTAGCTAAACAAATGTGAATTAATAATAAATACGTACTAATATACTTCTCAGCCCTCTTGCACCGGTTTTCTTTTCTAATGATTTTCTTGCAATTGCATTTAATGCCCCTGGGGTGAATTCTAGTTGGCACTGAAAACAATAAATTAAATTACAAAGATATAAACATGGCTAAACTGATACAGACTGCATTTCAAAGAAAGTTTTCATCACATGAAATCTGCAATAAGAGATTTATGATTGGCAGATATATGACTTTACATGTGTCTCCATCAGAAATTAATTGTATTATACATGTAAATCAATTCATTGTGGGATCAACTATTTACTCAGTTATTCATTTCCCTTTATTTTTTTAACAGTTGTTTTAGAAATTTGCACGTTGCTTCTGTTATCCTCACTATCATTAACACATACACAAGGATTATCAAGATTGTTATGTTTTAAAAACTGTCGAACCTAGTGTTCTGCTTCTCACATAAACTAAATAAAAAGAATGAAAGAAGAATGTGTCTGAGGACATGAATGCCCCACTCTAGCTGGCTTATAATACTTGAAAGTACTTTTTGAGAGCATTTGATGTCACTGCTAGTTTTTAAAAGAGTTCTATTCTCAAGTATTTGTAATTTTCCAAGTTATAGAGAGGGATAACTCTAGAACGGTAAATGACTCGTTGTCCAAATTCAAACTCTGTCTGTGTGTTGTGGTTCTTAGCATTGTGTAGGAGTTTCAAAAAATTTGGATGATGCAAACTTAAGTTAGTGCCGAAACGAAAAAATTTGAAATTTTCCAAGTTATGAAGGGGCATAACTCTAGAAAGGTAAATGACTCACTGCCCAAATTCGAACTCTGTCTGCGTGTTGTCATTCTTACCTTTGTGTATGAGTTTCATAAAATTTGGATGAGTGCGGAAACCAAAATCAGACGGACGAAAGACGGACTGAAGGACGGTCAAGGGTAACACTTAATGCCCCTTCACCCAGCAGCGGGGGCATAAAAAGATCAATAAAAAAAAAACACCCTTGTAATATATAACAGCAAAAGAATACCAATGTGACAAAACAGTGGGAAAAGTTCTCTACTGATATTCATCTGTTATTTCATATGAAACACCAAGAAAATGACCTGAAGTTTCATTGCCAACTTGTTTACAGGATGCCAAGAATTTCCAGACATACATTGCAGTAGAGCTCACTAATGGGTTAATAGCATTACATCATTACTGTCAACAATATATGTTCATGGACTGATATCATCATGGTGTTTATGTGTAGGCTACTACATGTATAAATATGATAATTGTACATTTCATTCTGTCAAATATTTTAGAAGTTAATAAAAGTAACTAATGTGATTCAAGTATATGTGTTACAAGTTTTACTACAATAGCTTAATGCAAGCTTTAATTAAATATTATATTAACTCTGAATGACAATGAACAGGGTGTAACTGTGTATCAATACAAATAATTTTGTCTTACACAAAATAAGACAAAGAAATTTATTATGGTATTCTAATGAATTTTTAAACTGATTGATGTTTTGATTTTAAAATTTGTAAAGAGCCATTCAAATACAGTGGAACCTCTGTAAACCGAACAGCTGTGGGACCAGAGTTTTCAGAGGGTTTGATTTTAGGAGGTTCCGGAAAAGACGTATATGATCTGGAGAGTGAAACCGGAAGTGTATTACAATGTATTATAACGATGTTATCAAATTGTGTCAAGTGCTTAAATATGTAGATATACCACGCGCACATTATTTTAATACAATTAATTGTTTTTAATTTCAATCCGACGTTTTTATTGATGCCTGATTATTGTTTGATTAACGACTTACACACCTTTTTTTTAAATGGTTTTTTAGTTTCATGATGTCAATCATCGATCGATTAAGGATGACATGTATTACGGTTCACTGATTTTCCAGGTAATACATTGTTTCGGCCGGTTTCTGGAGGTTAATTTGACAAGAATATATATGTTTTGTACCAGAAAGTACGGCCGGTGTTCGGAATTCAGAGGGTCCGGTTTTCAGAGGATTTTTTTACTTGAATATATAGGAAAAAATGCCAGACCGAAAGTAAAAGTTCGGTTTTCAGAGGAATCCGGTTTTCAGAGGGGCTGGTTTTCAGGGGTTCCACTGTAATAAAATTCTACAAATTGAGTTAGATGTATATTTAACAAGTGATGAAACATCCTACAGTTATATCATTTACAGTCTTATAGTTTTTGTGTTTTTTGGGGGGATTATTTTTTACAGAATTACTGTTTTTATATACTATTCAGTGTTTTCAGTTTATATGTCACTTTATATGTGAAGATGAATCTAGTTTTAATGATAGCCATGGTGGGCGAAGTAAAACATGAATGTATACTAGAATTATTATGAAGTACATGTGTACTGATTTTTTACAGTGAGTAATGCATACTCAAAGACTGATGCCAAATGTGAATTGTTAAAAATGGTAATTATAGAAATTCATGTTGGTGAACTGAAATTCCACTGGTACTGTAGTCTGTGTACAATCAATGTTCTGTAAGGCTTCTTGCAACCTCACAAAATAATGCCCTAATATACAGACCTGATCCATTGAAAACTGTTGTTGGAATTGTAGTATTAGAGCATTTTTAGGTTCAGTTAATATTTGCACTAAATGGTCCTCATCTAAACTATGGAATGGAACTAGAACAGGAAAACGGCCTACAAATTCAGGTAGTAATCCGTAAGAAACAAGGTCTTTAGTGTCCACATCTGTAAATAATTGGTCTCTTTCCTTTTGTTCTATTATAGCAGTTTCAAGTTTTGACTTTTTACCCTCCTTGTGATTTTCAGATATTTCCTTAGGAATTTCAGCACCAAAACCAACATTCTGAAAAAATAAATGTATACAGTTGCAGAAAGCTGACATATTAAAATAAACATTTAGCTCCATCATACATGTATATGTAATTTTTTAAATGCTAAGAATCATCTTTTAAAACAAATTTATGAATTACTTAATTTTAATAAGAATATTTATTAATATATAATATATACTTTAAATGAAAAGCTTCCAATTTATAATGTATATGATCTGAGACACCTGGCATTACATTCTAAAAATTAACAATCTGTTATTCATATTCTTGGGGAACTCATTTTGATGCTAAAAAATTTTTTCCAGAAAAATACAATAAAACAAGAAAAGAGCTATCTAACAGACGCTAAACCAGAATTCCTTCACCACTGTTTGGACATGACCATCACCCCAACTGCCAGTCCACACACATCAACAAACTAACAACCAGATTATTCCAGTTTAAAATCTTTGTTAATAAAATAAAATCTTGTCTATTCTATTATTTTATGAACAAATTCTGCAGAACAAGAAATAAATTTGGCATAGCCTTAAACTACTGGTAACCTTTTTATTTTTTCTCTTCCTGATAATTTTATCCAGATTTGTAAATGCACCAGCTGCTATAAATAGTATATTTGTTGTATCAACTTGGACAGTTTCTGATCTAGATGTTTTCTTGATGCCTTTATCTGCAGGAACGTTAACAACAGTACCCTCTAAAAGTTTTAATAAGCTCTGTTGTACCCCTTCACCACCAACATCTTTAAGATGATAATGTGGTCCAGTTTTAATCTTGTCAACTTCATCCAGAAATACAATTCCTGAAATAATTTTCCATATAATAAACAAGATTAGAGTATGCAAGATAGTAACAAGATTTCAGTTACCGTAATAACCATAATTTTAAATACTGGGATTTCTGAGTGATATCAAATCCGATAATTCACCCAGTGAAATCGAAAGTCATATTTCACTTTAGGAAGTGACATAACAATAGCCTTCGCCAACGATGTTGCTATAAAAATGTTGTCGCGTAGTTGCATAAAAACATAATCACTTGTATTTTCTCGTTAAATTTTATGAATACACGGAATATGTCAATGTAATAAACAGAACAACTAATTTCGAAATTTGAATACCAAAGACTCGTGACCGAAAAACAATAATAATTCACTCGTGCGCTATGTGCACTCGTGAATTATTGTGTTGTTCGGTAACTCGTTCTAGATTTTTAAGTATTTGCATTTCACGATTAGTTATACTATAATTATTGGACAGCCTAATTATTCGAAACTTTTGAAAATTCAAGGATAATTGAATTTTTTGATAACTCTATTTTTTTGACGATTTCAAAATTGTCAAAGTTATTTCAAAATTTTCAAAGTTATGATCGTTGTTCGTGACAGTCAGTAATTTTAACTTCTTAGGTAAGTTAATTATTTTCAGTCCTCATCAAGTGTTTATTTCGTCTTTCTAAATCTTTAAACTATCTATCTTAATAAATTTCGTCTTTCGAAATCTTTAAACTATCTATCTTAATAAATTTGACTGAAACAAGATCGATTTTTAAGTGAATTTTATTGAATTTTTCCTAACTGGAAATTTACTAAAAATAACAATATGAACCATTGTTTTGATTGCCTATTCTTAAAGTACTTTGACCAGGTCGATGATATGAAGTCAAAAAAATGACAACGATGTGGATGGAAATACAAAAACTCTATTTTTTCAACAATTTTCCAATTTTCCTAAAAAAAAATGTGTATTTTAGTGTCGAATAAAAATAAAGTAAGTACGGTACATATAATTACAATAGACATGATAAGTCATTCAATAAATTTTTTTTATTGCCAAATCTAGTGATGACTAAAACAAAATTTTTAAGTGCACTTATCAATAACAAGACTTTCAGTTTTTTTTTTAAACTTTTTTATGCAAAACTATATTTGTAAACAAAACCTAACATTTCTCTACACATAATTAAATGAACAAACCTTGCTGACATTTGTCTACATTCATGTTAGCATCCTGAAGTAATTTGGCAATAACATTTTCTACATCTTCACCAACATATCCAGCCTGAGTTAAATTAGAACAATCCCACATAGCAAATGGTACATCTAGACATTTTGCTAAAGTCTGTACTAGCAATGTTTTCCCTGCAAATAAAATGCTTTGAATATATTTGTACATACCAGTAATGAATAAAGAAATAAATATTTGGGCTTGTTTCCTGTTCATAATGTCTTTCTCTGAGGTATTTCATTGATAGTTTAGTTTAGTTGGGGTTTAACGCCGTTTTCAGCACATCTTGGCCATTTCGCGGCGGCCAGTTTTTATTGTTAGAGGAAGCCGAAGTAGCCGTAGAGAACCACCGACCTTCGGTAGGAAAATTGGCAATCCTTGTCAAACACACCCCGCCACAGGTGAGATTAGAACACACAACCCCAACGTTGACAGGCTAGTGATCAGTAGTAGTCACGGCGAACTACCTAGACCACTCAGCAACCGAGGCCCCTATTACATTGATACATTGTATGACAAACTTATTAGTGCTTTACTTTTAGGAAAATCAGAATTAATTTGCAAATTCACCCCATTAATGTTAAAAGTTAAAATTTCCTGAATTTTGACAATTCACTTTTTTCATAAACTTTTTATTGTAGTTTCCTTGTGTTTCAAAAAAAATAAAATGCTCCGCTGGGCACAGCTTGATACGACCGCATAGGTCGAACCCTGAACAGTTGTATCAAAGAACCCCCATAATTCAATTTTTAATGAAATCAAACAAAGTTTAATTTTAACCGTTAAGGACCTCAATGTGGATAAATTTAAACACAAGGCCCAAAATCCAAGTTAGATTCAGGATATCAAAGAACCCCATATATTCAATTTTTGTTAAAATCAAACAAAGAGTGATTTTGGACCCTGATTTGTACCAACTTAATACTGGGCCCATAATCAAAAATCTAAATACATGTTTAGATTCAGCATATCAAAGAACCCCAAGAATTCAATTTTTGCTAAAATCAAACTAAGTTTAATTTTGGACCCTTTGGACCTTAATGTAGACCAATTTGAAAACGAGACCAAAAATTAAGAATCTAAATACACAGTTAGATTCGGCATATCAAAGAACCCCAATAGTTCAATTTTTGATGAAATCAAATAAAGTTCAATTTTGGACCCTTTAAACCTCAATGTGGACCAATTTGATAACCAGGCCCAAATATCAATTTCTTGCTATTGTGCAATACTGTGCAATTGAAGATTTCTTGCTATTGCACAATACTACGCAATTGAAGATTTCTTGCTATTGCACAATACTGTGCAATTGAAAATTTCTTGCTATTGCACAATACTTATTATAATAATTTACACATCCTGTTTGGTGTGTATCTCTTGCCTTATCATTATTATTGCTTTTATATATAAATCAGAAATTTAATAATAAAGTTTTTGGCAAATTTCCAATATACATAATTTAAAAGCAGTTTAGGTGAGATAAACAAAAAAGCTTCATCAGCAACATTTTAATTTTTATATCGGCAAATTTCAAATGAAGTTCATTAAACTAAAGTTATTGGCAAATTTCCAATGGAATTTATTAATAATAAAGTTTTTGGCAAATTTCCAATATAAATAATTTAAAAGCAGTTTAGGTGAGATATTCAAATGAGTTTCAATTACCAACCTTACACTGCCTTTTAAATTATGTTTTATACTTAAGTAATTGTCCATTAACCTGAAATCTAAATACATGGTTAGATTCAGCATATTGAAGAACCCCATATATTCAATTTTTGTTGAAATCAAACAAAGTTTAATTTTGGACCCCGATTTGGACCAACTTGAAAACTGGGCCCATAATAAAAAAACTAAGTACATGTTTAGATTCAGCATATCAAAGAACCCCAAGAATTCAATTTTTGTTAAAATCAAACTAAGTTCAATTTTGGACCCTTTGGACCTTAATGTAGACCAATTTGAAAACGGGACCAAAAATTAAGAATCTAAATACACGGTTAGATTCGGCATATCAAAGAACCCCAATAGTTCAATTTTCGATGAAATCAAACAAAGTTTAATTTTGGACCCTTTTGGCCCCTAATTCCTAAACTGTTGGGACCAAAACTCCAAAAATCAATCCCAACCTTCCTTTTGTGGTCATAAACCTTGTGTTTTAATTTCATAGATTTCTATTTACTTATACTAAAGTTATTGTGCAAAAACCAAGAAAAATGCTTATTTGGGCCCTTTTTTAGCCCCTTATTCCTAAACTGTTGGGACCAAATCTCCCAAAAACAATCCCAACCTTCCTTTTGTGGTCATAAACCTTGTGTTAAAATTTTATAGATTTCTATTTACTTATACTAGAGTTATTGTGCGAAAACCAAGAAAAATGCTTATTGGGCCCTTTTTTGGCCCCTAATTCTTAAACTGTTGCGACCAAAACTCCCAAAATCAATCCCAACCTTCCTTTTGTGGTCATAAACCTTGTGTTTAAATTTCATAGATTTCTATTAACTTATACTAAAGTTATAGTGCGAAAACCAAATGTCTTCGGACGACGTCGGACGACGACGATGACGTCATACCAATATACGACCGCAAAAATTTTGCAGTCGTATAAAAATAAATCATCCTGCCAATTTGATCCTTAATTAAGGCCATTCAAAGACCCATAAATCTGATATTTTTTTTCCTATGATCAATCTTTCAATCTTTGTAATGGTGTCTTGAATCCAATATCCTTCAATTTCGAAATTCAATGTTATAATTGAGCTCATTAATCAAACATGAAAAATATGGAGATAATAAATTACAGTAATTACTGTCCAAATTTTTTTCTACTGTTCAGTAAATGTAATACAATTAACACATGTTCACAATTCCAATCAGGGTCTAATATAATGTGAGAAATTGTTTTACTGGGTGAGCATCCTATCTCCCCATTTGCCATTTCTATACACAGTTTTTAGGAATTTGAAACAAACTTCTGATTCACTGCGAAATCAAATAATATACTGAACCGCAAAAGAAACGTCGCTTTTTCAAAATGTTAGCAAAATTCAAAATAAATATTAATTAATGATTTTTATATAATCAGTATTACGATTACATCACCAGGTAAGATTAAATTACCTGTGAATTAAATTTTCGGTTGAATAATTTTCAGTTGATATCGTAGAGCGACCGTACCTAAAACCGCTCGTGGGACACACTTGGCGGTAATTTTTCTTAAATCTTAAATGTTCGTGAAATTCATGCTCCTTTATGGGTATAAAAGGCCGGAGAAAATTAAAGACTGTTAGTATCAGTGTTGACACAGAAGCTATGCCACGTCTGACTCCACAACAGAGAGAACAGGCCATTGGTCGATTGGATGCTGGGCAATCTGCCAGAGTTATTGCCAACGACTTCAACTGTGCTGTTCGAACAATTGAACGTCTACGGACACGGTACAATGCAACAAACAGCACAAATGACCGTCCACGGAGTGGTAGACCCCAAATCACTACCCCTAGACAGAATAGAGGCATTGTTCGTCACCATTTGATGAATCGGTTCACCCCAGCTGCCGAAACTGCCAGAAACACTGTTGGAACACATGGACGACCCATAAGTGATGATACGGTTCGTCGGCGATTAGCTGCTAGAAACATGAGATGTCGCCGTCCAGCAAGAGGACCTATTCTTACTCCTCGACACCGTCAAGCTCGTCTTCAGTGGGCCACTCAGCGACAGAATTGGCGAAATCGACAATGGCGTAACATCATCTTCTCCGACGAAAGCCGTTACTGCATTTCAACAGCCGATGGCAGAACCAGAGTGTGGAGAAGACGCGGGGAACGTTACGAAGACAGCTGCATTCTGGAAACAGACGCGTGGGGAGGACATAGCATCATGGTATGGGGTGGAATCGGCCTTAACGTTAAACTTGGTCCAGTCATCTTTCAGAACCTTGGCCCAGGCAGAGGAAATGGCGTAACAGCTGCCCGTTACATCGACCAAGTCTTGACACCCCATGTTCAGCCCCATTTCGCACGTCATCAAAACAAGACTTTCCAACAGGACAATGCACGTGCGCATACCGCAAGAGCCACAAGAGACTTCCTACAGCAGAATAACATTAATGTTATGGATTGGCCGGCTTTGAGTCCAGATTTAAACCCTATTGAACATTTATGGGACGAAGTTCAAAGACGGTTGAATAATGAGCAGCCAAGTCCGACAACTGCAGCTGAACTTTCACAAGCGTTTCAGAGAGTATGGGCACGTATTCCGATGGCGTTTATTAATCGGCTCAACAACTCCATGTACCGAAGATGTGCCGCAGTAATTGGTGCCGGTGGAGGACATACACGTTATTAATGGACGTGGGAGCACAGCATTGAAAACATGTGACGTTGCGACAATTGTGACGTTTTTGTGAACATTGTAACCAAAAGACTGTAAATCATTCATTAAATTTTGTAAAAATTAATTTAAAATATATAAATGTCACTTTGAAATAAATGTATGTGAACATGTCATTTTGTGCGACGTTTCTTTTGTGGTTCAGTATAGTACCTGTGGATTTCAAACAATTCATAAAATTGAAACCAGAAATATAAAGTTGACAGAACAACGTCGAGAGATTGGGTAGACAGCAAGATAGAGAAGCCAGCAAGTAAAATTCTATAATTTCTACTGGAATGTAGGATTCCACAATCTTTGATGACCTAAGACAAGAATAAATTAAACATTACCAAGGCAAGCTGTTGGATGGCATAAACTACAAATATCACTCGGGACTATTGGACAGCATAAACTATCAATATTACATGAGCCTGATGGATGGCTTGAACTAAAAAATTATCTGGCTCAAGACCTGCAATGAACTTTGACCTGAGGGATACAAAAGAAGTCCATTAAAAAAATTATAATTGCACCATGATATATGGACCTACTGTAACAAAACCAACCATGATAACTGAATAACTAGTATTGTTTTAAAGGCGTATTTACCTGAGACATTTGACATAGAAATATTGAAAGGATTAAATGAATAAAACCAAGAAAATTTTTATTCTACATGGAGAGCATGAAAGAGGTACATTTTACTTTGCGGAAGGAGACTTTTTTACCATGGCTCGTGATTTCTGAAATTACGGAAAAAGTAGACTGACTTCACACCCCGAGATTTTAATTGGATATGTGCCATTGTATGGCGATCGTTTTGAGCCATCTCCCATGTTTCAACGAAACGTACAGACTTAATGGCAGCCTATTATTTCATGACTTCTGTAACAGGAAAACAATTGCGCGGCTTGACCCAACTTGACGTCATGATCTCAAACGTGTGTAAAGGAATATTTTGTGATGCTGATCCATCCTGTAAACAACTGATGGAGAAACTAGGGTCAGTATAATTCCTTAAGTATGTATTTAACACAGAAAATATAAAATGTTTGCATACGGTCCAAAACTTTAATGTAATGCTTTAAAAAAGAATGCAAAAGAGGTGAAAATGGGGTTTTCTAAATTTGAACAGTCCATATGTAATGTAAATCTTGTGCAATAATTTTTTTTACATATATTATAAAGTAAAATGAAAAAATTATTGTTCTTTTTACTAAAATCTTTAAAAAAAATTGTCATTCCTTAAAATTCTAGAAACCCAAATACCCCCCCCCCCAACCGGAAGTTGTAATATGTATGATGTAAACATTGAAACACATGTGTTTGTGTGAATAAATACACAGGGATTTTGCATTGCTATTAATAATATATTACAGGTCAGTTATTGTATGATGAAAAATTCTCACTATAAGCAGGAAACACATGCTTTTTATTTAGATGTATCAATTTTGGCGAGACTACATACATGTCATGTAACAAGGACAATTGTAAACACGAACAGGTGGTTGCATTGAAAACCACAGCTAAATAATTGTAACATTAGATGAATGTATTTAATGGAAATAGATGCAAAGAGACCTATATCATCCACAAATCCCTTTGAACAAGAATTTTAAACCAACATTTACCAATAACAGGTTGAATAAATTCTTGTGATTTAGAATTTGCAGTTTGTCAATTGTAAAGGGGAGTAACTCATTATGACAGCATGTAACTTAAATGTAGATGTATTACTGAATTTATTTGGTTTTTAAACTTTTAAAATCAGGCAGCAAAATGGACTGTTCTATTGTTCCTGTAAATTTATAAGCTTATACACTTATACACATACTGATGAATTATTTAAAAGTGCACATGTGATTGTGTAATGGAAAAAATTCATTTCTGCTTGGTTGCTATGCATTTTTTCCTCAATGCAAATCCTTGGTTACTACTTGTAGATTAATATTTTTTTCTTTAATCATTTATCGTTGAAATGTTAAGGATAGGACTAATTGTGTTTTACAATACTTGGTGACGTCATAAAGTTATGACATCATAATTCATATAACATCATAATTTGTTCGCCTTCAAGATGTTTACATTTCTCAGACATAGAAACTCCAAATTTTTAAATAGCTGTAAAATTGTTAATACTGGGCAGATTTTGACAGTTGACCCCATTTTAGATTCGTCTTTACATAATCTAGCTATTAGTTAAAAAATATTGAACTTTTTTGTAAGCATGTGAAAATTTCAAGCTGAAACTTTTAAAATGACGGATAATAATTTTCAAAATTTGCAATATTTCAGCCTAAAAAAACATAAAAAGTTACCTTTATTTGTCTGTTATATGATTTTTTTTAAAAGTATAAATATTAATGATAATTTTAGAAGGCATTAGTGAGTTCCAAAGAGTAAACTGAGGCTCTAAATATATCAGTAATGAATCTTGGTTTTTTCACTGGATTTTGGTTTTTATGCCCAAATTTATGCTGAATCTATCTTATTTTCTTTCAGATCTGAAAAATATTGTACAGTTATGTTCAGGAAAAGCTTCCGCACCAACCAAATACCATAATGTAGAGAAAATTTATATGTCATATTTCAATATGGCTCAAGACCTGCAATGAACTTTGACCTGAGGGATACAAAAGAAGTCCATTAAAAAAATTATAATTGCACCATGATATATGGACCTACTGTAACAAAACCAACCATGATAACTGAATAACTAGTATTGTTTTAAAGGCGTATTTACCTGAGACATTTGACATAGAAATATTGAAAGGATTAAATGAATAAAACCAAGAAAATTTTTATTCTACATGGAGAGCATGAAAGAGGTACATTTTACTTTGCGGAAGGAGACTTTTTTACCATGGCTCGTGATTTCTGAAATTACGGAAAAAGTAGACTGACTTCACACCCCGAGATTTTAACTGGATATGTGCCATTGTATGGCGATCGTTTTGAGCCATCTCCCATGTTTCAACGAAACGTACAGACTTAATGGCAGCCTATTATTTCATGACTTCTGTAACAGGAAAACAATTGCGCGGCTTGACCCATCTGAGCCTGTTGAATAGCTTTATTTTAAACCTTACTTGAGCCTGTTCGCTGGCCTGAACTATAAACATTACCTTACCATGTACTAGGACAGTCTAAACCAACATTACCTGAGCCTGTTGGACCTAACATCAGTATATTACTTTTCTCCAGGACTAGATTATGTGTGGTAGAGTCCAATACATCTGACTTTAGTGTTGGGATGCTTGATGACTGTGCTGGCTGGCCATGGGCAGCTGGTCCATATGGGCTCTGCTGAACTGCCATCTGTAATAATTCTGTAAAAAAGCCAAGTGGCAGTTAGTTTGTTATTTTAATTTGAGTTGTAAAAAAAAATTGAAAAGTTGTTGAAAGTGAAGAATTTTCATAATGGTGACAAGAAAATGAGGATGAACTGAGGTTTTGTTGAGAAATATATAATTTAGATATCTGATGTAGAAAAGAGACAGTTGGAGAAAAAGTTTGAAAATTTAAATTAAATGGAAAGCATGGAAATAATAAATCATGATATATACACCTATTAAAAAGTATATGCTGATAAAAAAGGGAGCATCAGACTGGAAATCTTCAGGTAGATCATGTAGAAAGATAAAAGCACAATTCAAGAAAAATTGTGAGTAAGTACAATGTACCAAAAATAGGCTAATTAAAAGGTTCTATAGCTTAGTTGTTTTGTCACTAAACAAGATTTAAAATTTACCCTTATGTAACTTTGCCCTTTACTAAAACATTACCCTTGTCAAAACAGAGATTTGTTTACTGGTTCACTGCCATTTATGAGCTTTTGGAAGATAGATACAACATACAAGATACTGATACATGTACTGAGCCAGCCAATAGTCTTGTCATGAGTACAAAAAATACTGCATTCATTCAATAAAATACCTACTAAAAATATTTATCTATGATAATAATGCATATCTAATATGTGTAGGAAAAAGGCAAGAAGATGACGTCAACATTAATTTTTCTATAATGTACTCCATCAGTAAAAGAAATAGACTCATACTCAGTTTTTCAGTCATACTCATTTTTGTTGGATCAATATTCTTGTTCGGTACACCCTTTTTCGTGTTCATGTTCATGTTCACATGGTGTTTGGCATTCTTTCCTATTAAAAGATGAAGTGAAACAGAGAAAAGTGAAAGAAAGAAAAAGGGAAAAAGTAGAGAGAGAAGCTGCGGATAGTTTAAACAGTCAGAATCATGATAAAATGAAGAGAAAATATGGGTGTGTGGTTAATACATTAAAATAAATACATATATAATATTAATTACAGCTGTATGTCATTGAATCTTGGAAATAATGATAGGTTGAAGAGAATCATGTGGTTCACATGAATAATGGTCTTTCATAAATTGGTGAAAGCCATCAGCTACAATATTAATGCTATGACAAGTCTTACAATGTAACAATCTGGCATAGGAATTAAAATGAAAAATCACAAAATAATCTGAATACTTGAAATGTATATAAATGCAAAATTGCTGCCAAGTATAATTATATGAAATCCATTCAAGAGTGATATGTATTATAAGAGTGCTCTTATTGCTATAGGTTCTCCATGATATAAAAGCTTACACCTTACAGCAAGATTAATATGGCCACTAGGTATTCCAATTCATATGAAATGTCTACAATCATAGTATGTAAAAAGAATTGCACAATTTTAAATTTTATGCAATAATATACCAAATTTTGAATTATTTATGTGTGAATTTTAGATATTTGAATACTGGATAAAATTTTCATATAAATTAACTTTTTCATTTTTATGAATCTTCCAGTAATAGCTATTATGAAAAAAAAACAACTATTTTTCTGACAATAATATTCAAGGAACATGCTAGAAGCAAAAGCACACTAGTAAAACTATAATACTTAGAATATGGTTGGAGGAAAATTGAGAATACTTGATTTCATAATATGATTATCCTTAACTATAGATTAGAATCTAGTTTCTTGACGTTTCAAGTGTGATTCACTGTCTGAACTCGGCATTTAATCACTGGCTGTAAATTTTTTGATTTAAACTCATGGTACAAATGTTTGTTTAAAGAGTACTGTTATGTAACTGTTTTGAAATACATTTAAACCTTAACTTAAGGCTTAATCCCAGGAAAGAACTATAACTTGTAAGTTTAAACTCCTCTGAAATTTGGAAAATTATTTAAGACAAAATAACACTCTATTACCTTGTAAAACATTTCTTTGTTGAATAATAGATGATAATATTTCATATTGTTCATGTTTTGTTCTTCCTAAGATGGGTTTATCTCCCTTGTTGGTGCTTCCTCCATTATTAAAATCTAAAGCCAAAAAGGAATAAGTCTGTGTGCCCAAATTTACACAATCAGAATAATTAATAAAAACAAAATAGATATTTTTTCTATTCTAACATGTATAAGCTCTAGCCTGAGAATATAATATATTATTCCACTATATATTTTAATTCATAGCTATGTACGTATTTTATTGGTTGAGACTCCCCCATGTGATTTTGAACAAAACTTTGTGTTTCCCTCTCAGATTCATGTTTAACCATCATATCCCATCTATTCGAAATGATCAGCATTTAACTCGAGTTAGTGGAATAAATCATTAATTTCCCTTGCATTAGTGAAATATGAAGATTTGTTCACCCTCGAAAAGCCATGTTTCCCTTGAGCAAGCCCTCGGGAAACATGACTTTCCTTGGGTAAAAAAATCTTCATATTTCACTAATGCATGGGAAATAAATGTATATTGTTAATCTGGAAGTGTTCTGATCTGTTTGCTTTCAAACAGAAGATATGTGTTCTCTACTTGGAAAATATGACTTTTAAGATGCTCCAAATCATTTTTTCTCTGTTTTCCAGATAGAACAACTTTTTTTCCAAAGTGTTTAAAAGATTAATGAAGAAGAATACCATAGTAATTTACATAAACATATATGAGATATAATTTTCATGTATCTCAAGTAAATGCAGTATTAAAAGGTTAAAACATGTGATATATGTAGCATATAATATGTGATTTTTCATAACATGTCCCATATCAACTGTAATATATCAGTCTTATCAGTCTAAGAGCTTGCTAGAGGTAATATGGGTCCAGGGGTTAATATGTGATATGATATGAAAACTCTCTTTATCATGTAGTTTGCACTTATTTTGGGGTGTGATATAGGTTTCTCAGCAGTAGGATATATGTATCAACCAACTGTGATAATATGCCATGGCTCTAACTACACAGTGTAATCTCACTATTTGGGGTGCAATATGGGTTTCTCAGAGGGAGGATATAGTAAAAGCTTCATTCATAAAAGCATATACAAGTATATATTAATATTCATATTATACAAGTACAAGTACAAATGTATATACAGAAAACCTGTATTTCTTTATAAATATATGATAATTACTTTTATCATAATTATACTTAGAGAAAGTAAAGGTAAAAGTTTACCATATAAATAAAATTGGAAATTGTACATATTTCTGCCCATATCTTATAAGAATTGGCTTAGCAGGCTCATATGACTTTGTTATCAACTGTTCCTGATTTATATCAACTGCTTCCGTTTTATATCACATCCCTAATCCGTAATCGTGTTATAAATCAGTCGTTTCCATAATCAATTTAAAACTTACTAGCAAATAGAAACACGGCAGACAATACCGGGACGAAACAGTGGATTATATTAATTCGCTCAAAAATGTTAATACAAACATTAAGTGACAAAACATTTTGACTAAATGGATGAGGGACAATGACGATTTGCAGCGCCTTGAAGGTATTCGGTAATATGGCAATGAAACTGAAATCATAGAGATAAGAATTTTCATGGAGACCTATAAAACACAAATGTTGAAGTATGTGATAAAAATATCATAACATGTCATTATTCATATCAGACCCATTATCATCCCATGGTCAAAATCATCCCTCCAGCCTGGCGGCTTTCTGGATGATGTCTTGACTTAGGGCTGATAATAGGTGTGATATGAAAAATTCCATGTTATAATCTATATTTAACATATAATAATAGAAAATAAAGGTAAAAGTTTTCCCTATGATAAAATTCGAAATAGTACATATTACTCTCCAAATCTTATAAGAATTGGCTTAGCGGGCTGAAATGACTTTGTTATCAACTGTTTCCAGTTTATATCAACTGCTTCCATTTATTATTACACCCCTAATCTGTAATCCCATTTATCAGTCATTTCTGTAATCGATTCTAAACTTACTAGCCTATAGTTACCAAACACGATGGCAGGGGACGAAACTATGGATTTTATTAATTCCTTTAAAAATGATTTGCAGCGCCTTAAGGATATCCGGCAATACGGCAATGAAACCGAAATCATTGAGATAAGATGTTTCATGGAGACCTATAAACACCAATTTTGAAGTATATGATAAAAATATCATAACATGTCATTATTCATATCAGACCCATTATCAGCCCATGGTCAATATCATCCCTGGAGCCTTGTGGCTATTGGCTGATATCATGAACTAGGCCGATAATATCTGATATGAAAAATGCCATGTTTATAATCTAAAACATTGAAAGTGTTGCTGAGGTGTTTAGGTCCTGAACTGTCTGAAAAATATTTCAAATATTGACACTATGAAGAAAATTTTAGAGCTGGACGGCAAGCTATATTTTCACTTTATGCAATCCTAATCAGTATTTTATGCAATACAGAGGCACTGATTTCAACCTCTTGCATTTTGTTTTATGCTGTACAACAAAGTTTCTCATATTTAGACCTGACACAAATGATTTTTTTCACCACATATGTATATTAATGCCAGTAACTCTTTTTCTGGTAGATTTTCATATTTTGTCCTGTTTGTTTGTTTTTCTTGTCACTTTAAGCAATATGCTGATATAAAGGTAACCCTCTAAATCTCATCAATTATCCTCCAACCACAAAATTATGACAATTTATACATAAACATCTATAGCTACTTTTTCCTAAACTTTGTATGAAGATTTTGGTTCCCAATGAATAATCAAGTTCTTATTGTTAATGTAAATTCAAAAATTAATATTTGAATCTTTGTTAATTCAATTTATGGGAAAATAAATGGACTTCATATACATTTACATGTTAAAGTATAGGTTACAATACATTATGTAATTCAGATATAAAGACATTTAAATCATACTTCCTTCCCCCACCCCCAAAAATTTATATATAATTTATTTACAATACACCACCTTGAGCTCTCAGTGTTCTCCCTAAATCTTCTGAAAGAGCAATATCTGTTGTCTTTTTGGGCTCAGGGGGTGACATAGAACTATTATGTTGTAGTCTCTTGTAATGATTGTACACTCCAACGGCTAAATCTTTCTTTGGTGAGGTCTGTCCAATTACATGTTTATCAAAATGTTCCACAATCTACAAATAATCATTTTGCCTTGGTGAACTATAGATTTTATACTTTGATATTACATCGAGATGAAAAGAAGCAAGCCTCTGTGATGCAGATCGATAAAAATATAGAATTTCCACTCATGTAAAAGATATCCAAATGTAAGATGATCAAAATAAGGGTGTCTGAACTTGTCTTTACTGCAAAATCAGCAGCAAAAATGACAATTATCTGTTAAAGTTAACCTGGGAAAACGATGATGTATATCTTACTATTATGACAAGGGGAGACAACTAGAATTATTACGCCGATGAATACCAAAACAAGAAAATTATTTCAAATTGACAGCATTCCTGCATCACTGTTTGGAGCCAATACTGCCCACCAGACAATGCCAGACCAATAATCTGATTTTCCAAAGGAAAGCCCAGTTGAAAATGGGAAAATATTATAAATCATGCATTTTCTGCTCTTTGGTCTGGTTGTTGTCTCTTTGAAACATTCCCTTTTTCCATTCTCTATTCTATTTTAAGTGACAATGCATTTACTTAACAGTTTAAACAAGTTAATAAGTCACTTTCTATGGTGAATGTATGAATTAATTCTTTCTAACAGACTTTCTTCACACGAAATTAATTCTTAATCCTGCTTTATACCCAGTGAAGTCTTACCTTTTTAGGGGGAGGTAATGGTGGTTTAGGTTTTGCTGTTTCAGCATCTTTTGACTTTAGTTGTTCTTCAGGCAGCACAAGTGTAAAATTTGGACAGTTGTCACATTTCATAAATTTCTGAGATATTGCTAATAAAAAAATAAAAGATATGTTGAAAATGAATAAAACGTGAAACCTTGTTGGATCATGGACAAATGCCACATACACGTAATTCTCTATTTTCAGCCAAAATAATGACTACATTTGTGTAAATGAGGAATTCATGAGGAATGCAAAAAAATAAAATATTTTTCTAGATTGTCAATTTTAGATTATTACACAAAATTTGTATATACATGTATTTCCACATTATAACTATATGTAGAAATAGTTTTACCTTCATCAATCATTTGTGAAGCATATGGTATAAATAAGTTTATTTTTCATCTATTAAAAAATGATTAGTGTATCTTTATTGAGACAACGCCTTACTAGAACTTTTCCCAGAATATATCTCATGTCAAACTTCCCTCAAGTCCAAATCAATACGAAAAATAATGTAGACATTTTCACTCTTATTTGAAAAAAGAATAAAACAATCCCTGGTCCTTTCTTTTTTCTCTTTTGCTATCTTACCATTAGTTTCCGTTTTCAAAGGATGACCACAATGTTTACATGTAAAAACACCTCCATTGCCTTTATCACCGCTACGTCTTGTTGTGCTACCACCATCTCTTGTTGTGCTTACGTATCTAGAGGATATACATGACGCTGAGAATTCTCTCCTTTTTACCTGAAGGATCCTCTCTTCAGCATACCTTTGAATGCCAGCTGAAAAAAAAGAAACTTGTACATTACTTGAAACTGCTGTTCAATGTTTTGGGCATTGTTTCAGCTTTCAATATTTTTGAACTTCATCAAAACTGATAATGGTAAATTAAAGAAATATTCACACTTTGTGCATCAAAGATAGTAACCTAGAATATTTCTGCTTATCAATTGATGTGAATATTTCAGGAAAATAATTTAATACTTTTCATAAAATCTCAATGTTGACGTCTGCCAATCTGTAATGTTGCGTTGGGCAAAAATAATATCAGCCGGTATGGCTAAATAGGCATTTCGTTTTACCTAGTGCTTTAAAAGAGTTAACATCAATAAAATATAATGAGGTATAGTGCATATAATTATGCAACTTATCAATAGCAAATGTTTGCTTCAATATGAATGTGTTTCAGTAATGCCAAACAAGAATATTTGTGTTACTGTTTTAACAACAGAGCCTAAGATTTGAATAAACATTCAAAATAAGCTGTTGAATGTGCTCAAACATAAATAAACAGAGTTCACGAATATCATCGGTCCTGTCGGTCCCGACCGGCAAAATTTCATTAGGTCCAGCATTTGAGCGTCTTGTGCCAGTCCGATTGTCTGAGTGTTCGTTCTGAGAAAAAGTCTGTTGGTAATTGGTTAGATCATAACTGAACTGGTTAACGATCGTTCTCTGCCATGTTTTTTTAGCACCATAACTTCCAATAGATACCAGTTCAGTTAAAATTGATGACAGAAACAGAGAAATGTTTATAAATGTATATCACAAAATTGGCTGCAGAAGAATAAAATTATATATAAATAAAAGAATTCTTTAACTTTATCAGTTTACTTTCAGGTTTGCCTCTTCCTGTTGATGTTCCAGTTTTACCATTTTAATGAAAATGGCCTAATCATCTTTTGTTGCATTTTGTAGGACTACCAATTTTTTTAGGTATTTGCAAACTCTGAAATATTGTACACGTATTGGCTCATTTTAGTCCCATTTCTGAAGAAAACAGATTACCCGTCTGGAAGTGACAAACATTTGTATAATTTCCTCCAAATTTGACATATCTATTCCAATTTAATTATATAATTTGGAACTTATATATTTTTTTACCAGAGTTTTCCTATTCTCATATACAATGTACTTGACTCCAAAGGTATTCAGATAAAAAAGTAAGTTCCAAATTATCTCCGGAATGGATATGTCAAATTTGACACTATCAGAATTTATCTCCCTTTTGTTGTAGTATTATAGATCGGGGCAGGATCAGTCACAGATGACATACTGTGTCAAATGTAACGAGCCCCTGTGGTTATAGAATCTCAATTTTTTGTCCGATTTGAATTAAACTCACAGTTATTTCTTCTCAAAGTGTTGATTACAATATTGCGCACTGGGCATCCTAATCTGACTGAGGCCGACATAGTAAATGATAAAATGTTCTTTTTTCATGTAAAAGTTGTCTTTTCTGACTTGATAACTTTCAGTTCAAAATCCTGTTTTAGAAAGTTTATGTACAATCAACTGAATACGTCAACGTAATAAATTAACTGATAGAAAGTAGAATTTAGAAGATGCACGACAGTAAAACCAATGCGTTGTTTCGTTCCTTATGCAACCTCTTCTTCCCTTTCCACTATTGCTACGGAACGTTTGTTGCCGTCAAAAATGAAAGGTGAAGGTCGTTTAATTTTTTTAGGGAGACACACATTTTAAACGGAAGTACTGATTACAGCTTTATTTTGGTCAACCAAAACTTTATTTCTAATCAGTTATTTCAAATTCTATATTACCATCAATATAAAATTTTACACCATTCTTTATATCGCATTAAATACGAAATAAGTCGAAAATAAATAGTAATATGAACTGTTAAATAGTAATATGAACTGTTAAAATGAATACTCCCATCAACATGGCAGCTTCCTTGTAAGTTGCATTATCAGTTACAACAACTATGGCAGGGCGGGGTAGAGGAAGAGGAAGAACAGTTTCCTTTAATGTGGAAGCTTTAGGAATCAACAAATCTGATGTTCTGTCAGGACCAATTCTACAGCCCCCACCTCTTTTTCCTGTAATAAAATATTTATAATTGGTTTAGCACTTGACCCAAATGATGACATTTTACAGTGTATTAGCAGTACTTTAAAAACTTAATTTAGGGAAGGAAATACCATTTGAAACTTTTGGATTGAAACTTGTATCCTTCCGTAATCCAGTCTCTTCTTTTATCTATGCCAGTCGAAGAGGTTTTGAAGTTAATTTTTTTAATTGAAGGTAATTTAGGCAATAAGGTCTGAAACCCCTTTATAATAAATGTGAACATTATATTAGTTAAAAAGTTACTTTGAAATACATTTAGTTGGAGGTATTTTCAGGTATAGATGCTTTGTTTCCAATGTCTTTTCAAATATACATTTATAGTATTTCTTTAAATAAATGTCAGGCAGGGGTGCACCCGGTGAGTGCCCCCTAAAATAGCCAAATTTCTGACAATTCATATGAAATTTTAGCATACAACACATTTTTCTTGTCGCTCACTTAGCACTATATCGATCCAACACTTCAGCGACCCCCTAACGTCAAATCCTGGATCCACCCTGAATATGTCGGTTGGGAATTGAGATTTTGTGAATTAAACAGGTTAGGAACAAATTCTCAAAGGAGGATAATACCCTTAAATAAATTAATTAACCCATCAAAGGGTTTGTTTCCAACCAGGGAAAGAATTTTATTTTATTAATCTAACAATTTTCTTTGCAGGAAAATATACATCAAAATGTATACCCAGTTCCCACTGTTTTCATGCAATTCACTTGCTTTTTCAACAGGCACTTGTTGGCATCGGCACTCCTTATACCCATTATCCGGGTATAATTTAGGAGTGCAGATGCAATAGAAACAAGTGCCTGTGATTTTGATATTGTTAAGTAGCACAAAATAGAGAGATACCAGTATATGTGTATATTAATTTGCTTGGAAATCTAATTTCTTGCTATAAACCTTGCTATACCTTAAATTCAACATTTATATTGAATTTTACCTAATAAATTTTGCTTTTCCCTCAATGTTATAACAAAAATTCAACTCAAAATCGCATATGCATCAAGCTTAATAATTAGAAAAACATAAATGTGCTTTCTGTGAAATAAAATCAATCAATTTAGGGAATTTACAATATATTTATTCATTTATAAAATTAAGCTTTTTCCACACACTACAATTGATTACACTGCAGACTTGTCAATATTTAACATTACATTTATAAGGAAATTTTTTATTTGTGCAAAAATTTTGTTGCAGCTATGATAAAATTAGGAAAAGAATGATACATAATATGATAAATTTTGTAACAGAATATTCAATTTCCATCAAATTTCCTTGTCCTACTTAATTTTGAGGCCACCTCATGGGTTATTTCAGGTTTTCAATAATCAAGATCTGCAGGAAGATGTGTGCATGTACTTTCATGTAATTTTGAATTGCATACTGTTATCATGAATTGAAGATTATAACAACTACTACACTCTTTTATTTCACAGATGGTGACAAACTAACATCAATTTTGGGTATCTTGGGAGTTTTCCACAAGAGTCTTTATCAATTTTATTGTGTTCCAAGGGAAATAATCCAGAATACTTACTTATAAAGTAAAAATCTTGTGGAATCAACATAAACAGGTTGGATTAATAACTTTTGCTTTTAATGAAGTGTCAGTATTTCCATAATCAACAAGCAGTCTTCAATCAGATTATCAAAAGATTCTGAATATATTTGTCAGATTAGTATCATAGTGAGACTGGTTCTTTCATTCCTATGTTTTTTATTGGCAAATTAAAAACGCCATGTAAAGAACAGATTAAAAAATGCAATTTTTTTATATCACCTTTATCAACCCAAGAGCCCTCAGAATGTTCAGTGTGATAAATTACTGATACCTGCACACCGTAAATAAGGATATTTTGGCAGTTTTTGCTGAAAATATGGATGTTAAATTTTTGTGTGATAAAATTTGTCACTTTCAGAAAAAAATAAAATAAAAATAAAACTTATGAGAGTATGAAATGTATGATGTACTAATCTATTTGCTTATTAGTGTCTTGTTTAATGGTAATAATGTTGTTACTTCAAGCTGTCAGTGAACCGCCTCGGTGGTCTTGTGGTAGCGTGCTCGCCCAGAGTGCGGAAGGTCGCGGGTTCGATCCCCAACTGGGTCAAACCAAAGACATTAAAATTGGTATTTGCTGCTTCTCCGCCAAGCACGCGGCATCTAAGAGTAAGTGCAAAGACTGGTCGGCTCGGAGTCAGTATAATGTGTCCGAGTGAGGTGATATGTCTTCCTGCGGACAATTACCTCGTGAGCTAGCACATTAAAAATCCGATTGAGCGTGTCGGTCTAGTACAAAGCAGGGATCATATTCATTATCATATCAACATGTTCTCATCCTGATATGCACCTGGTTGCCACTGGACGTTAAACAATAATTCATCCATCATCAAGCTGTCAGTGTCATGATTAAAAACTGTTAATTGTTGATTTGAAAATCTTAATTGTTTTGATAAGAAAAAACTTTTACAACAGTTTAGCTTTCACAAAATTTATATCAATCAAAGAATTATAATCCATGTTTATAACGTTTACAAATTAAAATGATTTGCAATTATTTTTGAATTTTATTTTTGGATTTGTTTTTAACCAAAATATAAAGGGTATTAACCACAGCCAAAATATCCTTTCTGTAGGTTATTCTGATGAAATAACATAGAATATTTTATATATCTGTAGTTTTGTTGTCGTGTGATATTAGACATTTATTTTTCAATAATATGGCATCAAGTAGTATCTTGTATTGTATAGTTTGGGTCTGCATTTATAGGAAGTAAAGACAAGCCAGTTAAACTTGAATCCAACAACTTCAATATTTGATACTTACCGGTAGTTTGTAATTTTTCAGCCACAAGAATTCAAACCAGTACCACTAAAGCAAGGAGAAGATTATGAGTATATATGTGCCTTGAAGAAAGAGTTTGTGGGATTTATGAAAAAGTCTCCTTACTACATACAATCTGTGGAGAAAAGAAAAGATGTTGATAGATATTCAGATAAATATCAGACTGGGCAAGACACTCTTGAACAGTGGAAACCAGGTAAAATTGTCTCACAGCTACAAATGACGTAGTCAGTCTTATTCATGTATGTTAAAGGCTGTCGGATCTTGTCTCACTGGTTTTAACACATACCCCATACCCTTACAATTTTTTGAATGTTTAAATACTTTTTATATGCCCTGTCCATGAATGTGGAGGGGCATTTTGATTTACCCTTGTCCATCCATACATATGTATATACATACATCCATCCTGTTTGGTTAAGGTTTTGCATTTAGATCCATTTCCCAGAAAGCCATGGAGATATATCAATGATATTATACCAATTACAATCCTCTTATGACACTGAACACAGATCAACAACATTTGTGTCACTTTCACATATATTTAATGCATATGTGACTCTGATAAAGTTTTGCCCCGGGAATCCATGGTGTGATATCAATGATACTTTACCACTATAATCCTCTTATATAATTTCTCCAACATTTAGGTCATTATGACCCACATTTAGTATATGATTATTGACATCACAGAATACTCCCAATCCAAAAATAGTTCTATTAGCTGTAAAATGTGAATTAGGGCATCATGCATAGGATTTTATGTAGTAATTTTTTGTTTAAGGATATCATTTATAAAAAGATAATACGGCTGCAATTTGAATCAGTCAAAATAAAGCATATGAATATGAAAGGAAGCAGGACAATGGCCACCATGATCACTACTTCAGTGACAATTTTGGAAGTGTCTAAAAATAGGGGTTATAGAAAAATTCAATTTTGCTTGAAAAGTTGTATACTCCAGAAGTACAAATGTATTATTGCTTTAGGTGACACATTATCTTATTACTCCAAGAGAAAAGTTTTTTAAATGTATACTGAATTGCAGCCAAGCTTAGCAAAAGTGTTTTACATGCTATTTCATGAAAAACCATCTACATTGAAATTTTAAATGGGTGAAAAGTTGGATGGCTAAAAATAACATATTAAATAATGCTCCATCCAGCAGTGTTTCTAGTCTGTCCATAAGGTCAAGTGATGCAATACCAGTGTATGACCATGTACATCATGTGCATAGTAATAATGCACACCATTTGCAAAGTAATAATAAATTCCATTTACAATTAGAGTTCATTGATCGAATAAAATCGATACAGGTGTTATTGTTGCCCTATCAAACAATGAAATTGAACAATACAATTGTTTAAAGATATATGGTTTTTTTTCCATGAAGAATGTAATGCTAAGCTTTATCTGCAATGTAAATAGTTCAACACAATTTTTTTTTGCCTTATTTTACAGGTATCATTTATACATTTGATATTTTTGGGGATAAACAGGAATATTCTTACAGATTATATTCATTGTTTATTAATTTAATTGTAATTAGATTGGAGAATGTTTCCCGAGGAACTGAAACCCGCTGAAAAGAAAGTCCGAAAAGCCACTGATAATAAAACTTTAAAGCCAAAGATTCCTCCACGGAAGAAAGCCAAAACAGACGTCAAAGATATCACTAAAACTTTGGAGGTAAACTACATCTTTATTTTTCTTTTCATTTACATGTATTTGTTTGATAAACAGATGACAATATTTACACAAATATTTTTATTTCCTGATTTGATATGCTCCTTCATATATACACAGATAATATTTATCAACAAATAGGGGGTAGCATGAACATCTTAAGATGCGTCATCTTGATTTTGCTGGAAAATGAAAAATCTACAAATAAAAAATTTGCATATCTCATATAAAGTAAAAAGGAGTTGTGTAAAATATTGCATTTATCAATTTATTTTCATAGAAACTTGAGAAGAAAGAAGTAGAAATGACTAATGAAGACGAGGAGGAAGAAGATGGAGAACAGACAGAAAAGAAAACAGAGGATGATGTGGAAGATGTCCTTGAAGATGCAGAGGAAGAAGAAGTAAGATTATTTCACATTATTCATTGATGTTCTTTGGCTGGATATATTTATCTTTATATTTCTATCACTTACAGTTTTACTAGTAACCAGGTTTTTCAATAGAAAAATCCAGTTAGTGGTTTGGTGATTTGCAGTGGTAGTGGACCGGCTGGCAGCTCCAGTCGGTGATAATCAAAAATCTCTTTTGCTGTAAACTTGACAGCTCAATTCTTGTTTTTATTATTGAATGAGGAAACTCAAGTGTCTTGTGAAAATAAATCCTTTTGAGGTGACTAGCAACCTTTATCAGTTAAAATCAATGCTGAACACACCATGCTGCGAGTGGGATTAGAACGTTACGTTGACAAGCTAATCATGATAAGTAATTACATTTAACTACCAAAACCACTTGGCCACTTAGACCCTTAATTACTGTTGATTACAAGTGTAAAACTGTAATTGATATCAGTATTATTATGAATGATTTAGAAATTTTGCAGTATTTATTTAAATCAATTGTACATGTATTTAGTATGAATTAGTTTAAGATTTCTCTGACATTAGTTGGTTTTTTTTTTCAAACTGGTGTTTTGACATCAGAGAAATTATAAGGTCTGAATATTTCTGAAGTATAAACTTTTTTTTATTCAATTAAAGATTAATTGAGGTCAGGTTAAATTTCCCATAAATAAACAGTATATTTGTTTTATCCATAAAACATGGAATGTAATTGAGTAAAACTTGCTATAATATTCATCTTTTACAGGAAACAGACTATATTTTAACATACTTTGATAATGGTGAGACATATGGTGACGATGACGACGAAGATGATGGTGACGGCCCAATATACTGACACATTCAAAAGTATTATGTTATTCATGGAAGTGGAACAAGTGTGCCTCTGATGGGATTTATATCTCAAATGCCTGAAATTTGATCTATCCCACGTTAATTAAAGTAGACATAAGCAAATACGACTAAGTCAAAGACATACTTTATGATATATTTATTGATCTCGATATTGTTTGTTGAACAAATTGTTATGACATATACGACATATAGTTTGTTAGAAAAGACTTTTATTGGCTAAAAGCCTTATTCATACATATATGTAAATATATTTATTTAATGAATCAGACTCTCACTGTGAAATTTTGAGATCTCTGATCTTTTAAAGAGTTTATGCATGTGTAAATTATGAAATAAGAATATGAAATAAAATGGAAATACTGTATTTAATTTATTTGCCCAAAAGTTAAAGAACCATAGCTCTGATGTTAAACTTTTATACCCACTGTGGTGCAGTATGTGTAGCAGTATATCCTATGTAGGCTGAGTACAATAAATGTTAAGAATTAAGAATGGAAGATGTGTGATAAATGTCTGAAATCGTTCCTTTTTTCTGTGCAGAGCTTTTTTCTGAAACCAAAATTGTCCCTCAAAGTATGAAATTTATGTTTTGATTTGAAAATTTAATTATGAAGGAAAAGAGATATCTTCTGCAAATTAGGTATGTCAATTTTAAAACTCTAGACAAAAGAATCCAGATCAAAATACATTTAGTTGCACAAACATGCTTCTTTATCAGAGTTATTGCCCCTGAATCTGAAATATGTTTCAACTGTGAATAATGCATGAGTTTTCTAATTAAAAGTACACTTGTATGCACAAGTTTTTAATCAAAGGTACACAAGTTTTGTGTTTTTTTGGAAATGATATATTCAGTTATTTTGTTTTTCCAGCTGGTAAAATTGTTGAACCATCATCTAGATTAGGACAAGATCCAAAAGTCACAGTGGCACTTTAGATTGAATTACATGTATAAAACAATTTTTGTGTATGTGTGATTTATTATACACTGACTATCATCATTTGATTGGAACACAAATGTACTATCCAGTAGGTTAACAGGTTACTCATCAGCTTTTAGATTTTTGGGGTTTTCCCATAGGTCATAATTATAAATCAGTTCATGATGATAAGAGTAGAATAGAGAATGGAAATGGAGAGTGTGTCAAAGAGACAACAACCTGACCAAAGAGCAAAAAACAGCTCAAGGCTACCAAGCTTTAGATATTAGAACAAAATTCCTTCTTAGGGGAGGGGAGTTTCTTCTGATTATATTTCTAAACCATTTGGTATCAAAACACATTAGTTGTTAACAAATATTTCATGATTACTGAATACTGAATCTAATATGCACATCCTTGATGAATGCATTCACCTAATAAAATACCTCCGTTAGTTCAGCCCTTCATCTGAAATAGTTAAACTAAATAATTATACACTACAGCCAATGCAAATAAAAAACATTTGCTTAAGGACCAATCTTCCCATGTAAAGGTTTATTTGGTTGTTTTATCAAGAGTATTGAAATAACTTATTCATGGACAGATGACCAATGATAATTGAAAGCAATAGTTAACCATGGCACTTGATCAAGACGAATAATAAGGCTTTGGTGGGCGTGTCCAATTTTCCCATTTTTTGTACCAATACTTCTTTTTTCTGATTTACAGATATTAAAAAATATCACCCCAGTCCATTGTGCATAAATAACTGAATCTCATATAAGATGTCTATGATGGTCTCTGTAACATGTGCATTTTTTATTCCAATCTAACGTAAGTACTACCATATTTTTTTCCCTGAAAGACCTACACTCCAAATCGATGTGCAGAAGGGAGAACTATTTTGGATTCATTTATTTCAATTGTTTAAATATGGCAAATTTTGAGGTTTTGTAAATTTTAGTTTCCTTATTATAACATATTGTGAATTAAATGTAGTTTTTATACGACCGCAAAATTTTTGCGGTCGTATATTGGTATGATGTTGGCGTCGTCGTCGTCCGAAGACATTTGGTTTTCGCACTATAACTTTAGTATAAGTTAATAGAAATCTATGAAATTTAAACACAAGGTTTATGACCACAAAAGGAAGGTTGGGATTGATTTTGGGAGTTTTGGTCCCAACAGTTTAAGAATTAGGGGCCAAAAGGGTCCAAAATTAAACTTTGTTTGATTTAAACAAAAATTGAATATATGGGGTTCTTCGATATGCTGAATCTAACCATTATTTAGATTTTTGATATTTGGGCCGGGTTATCAAATTGGTCCACATTGAGGTTTAGAGGGTCCAAAATTGAACTTTATTTGATTTCATCAAAAATTGAATTCTTGGGGTTCTTTGATATGCTGAATCTAACCATGTATTTAGATTTTGGATATTGGAATACCACAAAGGGATGGTAAGATTGTCTTTGGTAGTTATGGCTCAAACCGTTAAGGAATAAGGTGCAAAAAAGGGGGGAAAAGGGTTTCCAGGTTAATGGACAATTAAGTACAAAACATAACTTAAAAGGCAGTGTAAGGTTGGTAATTGAAACTCATTTGAATATCTCACCTAAACTGCTTTTAAATGATTTATATTGGAAATTTGCCAAAAACTTTATTATTAATAAATTCCATTGGAAATTTGCAAATAACTTTAGTTTAATGAACTTCATTGGAAATTTGCCAATATAAAATGTTGCTGATGAAGCTTTTTTGTTTATCTCACCTAAACTGCTTTTAAATTATGTATATTGGAAATTTGCCAAAAACTTTATTATTAAATTTCTGATTTATATATAAAAGCAAATAATAATAAGGCAAGAGATACACACCAAACAGGATGTGTAAATTATTATAATAAGTATTGTGCAATAGCAAGAAATTTTCAATTGCACAGTATTGCGCAATAGCAAGAAATCTTTAATTGCACAGTATTGCGCAATAGCAAGAAATTGATATTTGGGCCCGGTTATCAAATTGGTCCACATTGAGGTTTAAAGGGTCCAAAATTGAACTTTATTTGATTTCATCAAAAATTGAATCATCAAAAATTGAACTATTGGGGTTCTTTGATATGCCGAATCTATCCGTGTATTTAGATTCTTAATTTTTGGTCCCGTTTTCAAATTGGTCTACATTAAGGTCCAAAGGGTCCAAAATTAAACTTCTTCAAAATTTTCCATTTTAAATTGGTTATTTCTGATTTATATATAAAAGCAAATAATACTGATATGGTTTGAAAAGGTAAATTAAAAATTTTTAAGTTCTTAGACCACATTAATTCTGTGTCAGAAACCTATGCTGTGTCAAATATTTATTCACAATCCAAATTCAGTTCTGTATCAAGCTTGAATGTTGTGTCCATACTTGCCCCAACTGTTCAGGGTTCGACCTCTGCGGTCGTATCAAGCTGCGCCCAGCGGAGCATTTTATTCTTGATTATAACTAATGTGAAACAAGAGTGGACACACAAAATATCTCGCCTGAGTATGCACATGGAGACAGAATAAAGATTATCTGATACCACACATCGCAAGTCAAAGGAAAATAGGTTAAAAGAAATAGAAATGGTCAGGCAACATTGTCTGAAAAATCTCATACATGTCATTCAAGCCTAAAACTGTCCATGGTCAGCTGACATGTCTCAGACTGGTATGACCCAACCAGAAACTATGGTGGGTCTATTTATATTTATAACATTTGTTGAGAAATGGACTTATTTGTAAAAGTGGGATGAGTCACCCAAGCCTAAAATTGATGTCAAGGTTAGGTGTCAGACTGGCACCTACTTGCCAAGAAGTATCTAAGACTATATACAGTGGATATAGGTATTACAGATAGTTAGAAATAGACTTAATCATGAAAATGTGACTCAAATGTGAAATTCAGGGCAAGGTCTCAGACAGCCATGTACTCACCAAGGACTATCTTTAGACCAAATCTGGTTGGTCTATGCATTGCAGTTGCTGAGAAATGTATTTAACGACAAAATATGACAAAAGTCACTCAAGCATGAAATTGAGGTCAAGTTCCAGAGACGTGTCAGACTGGTATATGTGTGCCCACTACGAACTATCTATTGTCCAGATATGGTTGGCTTAAGTATTACAGTTGCTAAAAAATGGACTTAATCACTAAAATGTGATGCAGGTCACTCAACTATGAAATTGAGGTCAAGGTCAAAAGGTAGGTGTCAGACTGACATGTACCCAACAAGATCTTGACCAAATATGGTGGATCTAGGTATTATAGTTGCTGAGAAATGGACATAACCATGAAAATGTGACAAAGTCACTCAAGCATGAAATTGAGGTCAAGGTCCTTAGCCAAGGTACCAGACTATAGACCAAAATGGTTGGCCTAGGTATTGCAGTTGCTGAGAAATGGATTTAACCACACAACTTGGACACTGTTTATGAAGTCGGTGAACCATGAAAACGAGGACAGGGCCACAAGACAAGTAAAGTTTATACCATGAAGTATCCCTGGACCAAAAATCATAATTGTTGGTATTATGTGTGCAAAGTTAAAGGTTTTTAAAAAGGTTATGCCTCCGTCGGAAAGTAATACCTATATCACGGCGAGATAATAAGCTGATTATTAGTTAAGGTAATGTGGGCATGCGGCTGGGTGGAAGGTTCCACATTAGGGGAAAACCCAGTTTGCTGTCATTTGGCGTCTTATGATTTCATAAACCCTAGGAATACCACTAAAATTTGAATCCAACAAAATATGAGGTATCCATTACAATCTATTATTTCATCATGTGTTCATGGCAGGATGTTGTATTGATGCATAACCATTAATCATAAAATTCTCCTTTCTGACTGGCTTGTTTCTAAATTTCTCTGAATCTGAACTGAAAATTCAAATTAAAACTGTTATTTAGAATTCAATGACATGTACAAATGTTTGCCACTTAATGGTAACTTTAATGGGCAGACTGATTTAATTGCTAAGTTGAGTAATAAGACACTCAGATCCTGTGCTTCTTTTACCTTTTTTAATATCAACCTCCAGTTTGAATCCAGTTTATTGCAATTCTAGTATTTGTCAAAGAATCCAAATAACTGGCACTGCTTTTAGCATTTCACAAATACATGTATACACATGCAAATGTGGTAAATATAAATCAAACACTGGACAAAGCTTTCTCTATCATTCTTTTTTTTTTTTATTTGTCCTGCAAAATGTGGTCTGAAATCATATTTCAGGTCTATACTATTCATAATACTGAAACTTATTCATAATGACGTCAGTACCAGTACATATACATTTAATGAATACATGCTAAATAAAATAAAATCAAATTTTAAAAATTTTTCAATGAAATGATCTGCATTGGTTTATTATCTGTGACTGAAGTAGACCACTGTTTATGGAATGGTTGAGTTATAATGTGTCACTTTTTTCATAGGCCTCTTCCATGTCAGAAGACTTTTTGTTGTTAAAGTATTTCATAGTTTATATTTATATCAAATTTTTTGCAGTCTGTCACATTTCTTTACACTGTTTTTATAAGGGGCATCACTCTTGATGCTCCTGATAAAAACATTTTTTATGAGACATGCACCAAGTTGAAGGTGGTAAGCAACTCTTTTTGCAGTTTACAGATTCCATCTAAGTATTATTTGGGTCATCCACTTTTTGACTTATATTCTTTCATTTCTATTAAGCTCCTTGTTGAAGACTCCAACATAATCCTTATGTGTTTTTTTTCTCTCAATATAGTTCTTTTAGAAGATGCTATAATATGAGGCACACCCTATATTCTTTAATTTTTCCAACTTTTTAACAATTTCATAATTAGAAATTTGGTCCCAAAAGAAACTGGTATCAGATTTTACAAATGCTGTTTCTCTCCTGAATATGGCCATTCGTTGATATTTTGCAGTAGATATGTATACTTTTTATATTAAAACAAGAATGGACATAAAAATGGGTCTCTCCTGAACTGAATAGCTCAGCAAACAGAAAATAGACTGATGTATAATTTGCAATGAAAAGAAATTAAAATATATCTCAAACCAATACATCAATATAAAATGGCATGATCTACATGTAAGTAACTTGTAGTTAGTTAAAGGAGACAAAATTTCTTGAAATAAATTCAATTGTCAAATTGTTAGTTTGGTTTAGTTTAATTGGGGTTTTACGCCATTTTCAGCACATTTGGCTATTTCGCGGTGGCCAGTTTTTATTGGTGGAGGAAGCCGGAGTACCCGGAGAGAACCACGACCTTCGGTAGGAAAATTGGCAATCCTTGTCAATTAAGATCGGAGTTGAACATACCATGCCACAGGTGAGATTCGAACTCACAACCTCAGCGTTGACAGGCTAGTGATCATAAGTAGTCATGACGAACTACCTAGACCACTCGACCACCGAGGCCCCCGTCAAATTGTTATGTATCTCATTACATGTGAATGTGGTTCAAATACACTTGACTTTACTTAACTGTATCAGATTTAAATGTTGCTATATTGTACAACTAATCGTTAGAAAAATTAATAGCTACAATATCACATTACAAACAGTGTTACATAAAAATGATCAAATTTGTTCTAGGCTTTGTGTTAGACAGCTACTAAAAATTGATTTTACAATCAATACCTCTCAAAGTAAAAGGAACAAACACTTGTCTGGAAAACAAAAACCAAAAAAACTTCATCTGTAAACGATATAATGAAGTATTATTTGTGATACAGTTATCTACTAACTATTTTTTTTTAAACATCTGTATTTATATAAATTACATCACATCACCAATTTATATAATGATATATTTACTAGTGTATTTACAGTTAATGAACAGTTATAATAACTACTGGACAATACTGCTAATTGATATGTATTTCATTTGTGAACCTCAAGGGTTAATGCAATTTACCTATTATAATACATGTACAATGTAAATTCATGAATATCAGAATTCCACCTAGCCTAAAATAGAGGGAAGCAGAATCTTGCTCCTCTTGATATTCAACCTTCTCCACTCTGCAATCAGTATGACATAATATTACGCAAAAACACTTTTTGTACAAACAAACAATGCTGAAATAATTCAAAATGCATTATACAATTGAATAATCTTTCTAGTCTTTTTTAAACTGAAACTGAGCTAAAGTACCCTTTACCCCAAAAATATTCCCATCTGCTCTTGATTTGTTTGTTTAGTTGGGGTTTAACGCCGTTTTCAGCACATTTGGCTATTACGCAGCGGCCAGTTTTTATTGGTGGAGGAAGCCGGAGTACCCGGATAGAACCACAGACCTTCGGTAGGAAAATTGGCAATCCTTGTCAATTAAGGTGGGAGTCGAACACACCCCGCCACAGGTGAGATTCGAACTCACAACCGCAGTGTTGACAGGCTAGTGATCATTAGTAGTTATGACGAACCATCTGCTCTTTAAATTTGATAGTTATTAGGTATAATCTATGCAGGAACATAATATTTACTCAGTTCTGAAGAAGAAAAATAGCACCAACTAATAAATTGATGAGACCCCCTTGGACACTACTACTCCCAGTTTTAACTCTTTCAAATAAAATATTTGGTCTTTATATACATTGTAATTCAAATATAATTTCACAATTTGAAGAAATATCTGTATACAATGATACATGTAATGCCATGGCTTTTTGTTCCTTTGATTTCAATGTCTTATATGAAAATTAAAAATCTTTCTAATTCAAAATATACAGTGATCATATAACATTCAACAAGACCTATATTTTAAATATCTGAATAAAAATTTCAAGATAGATTTATACTGAAATATTTACATTAAAAATCTTTCTGTTAAAGTCACAAAAACTGACACCAAAATAAATAAACTGAAAGACATTTAATATATTAAGTATACTATCATACTTTAAAAATTATCAAGATTTTAATTCATAATAAAAAAAGATGATTAAAGGGACCAATATGGCCACTACAATTATTATTATAATAATAGTCCACCAGCGTATACCACAATCCGTCCAGTTAACAGCTGCGGGCTTCTTTGGAAAAGGCTGTATTCTTCGGCTAGTTAATAATGACACAACTTCATCTAATGAGTTTCTGTCTTGTCGTGAATTTCTTATTTTGGACAAATCTTTGTCCATATTCTTTAAGAATTCTTTGGCCTCTCTTGACTGACTACGGAATGAATCATTTATACTTATAGTTCTTATGACCTGTCGTTGAGTTTCTGGGTCACTAAGGTCATGGAGTGATTCATTATCTGTTTCACTAAGCCCTCTGTATGCTGCATCTTCATTTGTTTCATCTATAATTGTCATCCCATTTTTAAGTTTATTGCTGTCTGATTCCTCTTCCTTCTGTTTATCTATCAGCTCGGTAAGGAAAGAGTAGCGTTTAACTGGGATTTTAATCGAACGACGGCTATAAAAATCCTGATCTGATAAAAAATTATTAACCCTCTTCAGCTCAGCCACCTGAAATAAAAACGATATTAAAAATAGTGCTTGGTATAAATGCTATTCACATACTATATGGTAATTTAATACATTTAATCTATTTCTAAGGAATCTTAAATAATGTTAGGAATTTCAGGGATGAGATTTCATAATTTTAAGATAAAGAAAATTCAAATGAAAAATCAGTTGCTGAGAAAACACTACATTAAGAAATCCTATGTACATAAACCTTTTTATTTTGGATGTTTTACAAATGTTGAGTACTGTTGTATGGATGCTCCCTCATTTGTTAGTATAAATCATGATTTTCATATTTCAATCCTTACTTGATTATATTACAGCTGATAAATTCTACACGTCACCGTCAATTCAATCAATTAATCATCTATGCTCAAAGTAATTTGTTTTAATATCAACACTAATATCTTAATCTTAGATCTGACTTCAGATATGTCTAATGCAATTGGAAAATAATTCACAACAGCATTTCCTTTTCTGTGTATGTACATACAAGTATATCCATATTGTTGAGTATAATTAATATTATATGAAAAAATAATGAAAATTTGCCAGTCAGATGATAGCACTGTATTTACCCACTTATGAATTATGATGTAGATTTGTGGTTCCATTCTGTATAGAATACTTGATTTCGGACTTAGTCCCGAATTACCGCATCCGGAGAAGAAATTATAATTCTGATCATGTGACTTTAGTGTTTTGTTATGCATGAGAATGGTGCTTTCCAGGTTACAGAAGGGAAATTTGAAGGATAACGCAAGTCCGGCGACTTTTAGCTTTCTGTATTCATGGCATGATATACTCCTCTGCGACAGAAATTGTTGCAACTCTGGTACAGTTTTTGTCGCAAAATTTACCGGGGGTGCTATATTTTTATTGTTTCTATGCCTAACAAAACATCACGTGATACGTCATTCTTTACCTCCGTCGCAAAGAGCAATCGATCTCGAAAAAGTTGTATTATAACAGACTGTAACAAAAATTAAATTAAAAATCATTCTGGAAATTTCAAATTCAAAATTGCCATGTTTTCAGATAATAGTTTGAAAGCGCTTATAATACTGAGTTTGTAAAAAAATTGAGTGCATCGCTTTAAACATGATTTCATATGGATGTATTTACATTCAAAGAATCATTAGGAACAATACTGCTATTTCTACTCCAAATGGGGTGGTTCTAAAATATTGCAAATTTCAATCTGATTGGGCAATACAATCTGTTAGTTGAGGGTGGTACAGGGTTAATTTAATTTCGTGCAACGTTAGTGGCAGTTTTTATTTCCAGTGTGACCGTGCGGATAGGTCATGAATGCAACATTTAGGTCAAAATTTTTATTTTCTGTTCATCGTGAATGAAATTTTTATTTAATATCTTGTTCGTGTACATATGTTCGACCCTCTTTGTTGTAGATTGATGAAAATGAATGAATGAAAGTGATGTAATGATAACCATAGTATAATCAATCATGGGTTTTATATACAACGCAGGTCTGCCAAGGAGAATACCAAAAACAAAACTACAATGTAATATATTATTTAGTTATGTTATAGAGTAACACACCGGACATCCAAATTGGATGGACAGACTCTGCAAGGTATCACCATCAGTAATCTTTCGGTCAAAAAAGCGTGGCTCATCTTTCTGTGTGTTTTTTTTCTTTGTTTGGATTCTAGATCGCATCTCTGACATTTCATATTCAACAATTTCATCTTCCTCGAGGTCAGCATCGCCAAATACGTATACTCTTGATTTTTTAACATTTTGAACTTGAGCAGTTGGGTCTCCGTCTGTTCTTAACAGTGAACCCCGGGCATTCGGCCTTGTGTAACCTCTACTCATGCCAGTTAAGCTATGTTTAGATTTTCTATCGTGAGTATTATTCACATATTGAGTTCTATTGCCTACAATATTCGATCAACAAAATTGTGTGACATGTCAAAGTTGAGCGGAAGTGCTTGGCAGAGACAATCATCTCGGTTCACTTCTTGAATTTAGGTAATAATGCAAGAAGAATGCCAGATTCAGAACAGCACACTAAAGTGATGAATATAAAACAAGAAAAGTTACATTCGTTCTAACGTGTTCATTTAAATTAAACCGATTCAATAAACAAACTGCCTAGATTACATCATATTTGGGTTAAAATTAGTTTAAGAGAAATATTAAGGTGGGGGAGGTATCTAATTGGGCAATATCTGTCAGATTTTGATCAAATTTTGCATGCAACTACGATTTTAAGTGGGATTATTTTTTTTATGTTTTTATATGGATCATACCAAGGACGTATAACTAACATATATACGTCCTTGATCATACTTAATGGCCTTTATTTTTATAATTTTAAATTAACCTTAATAAAATAGAATATCTTTTATTCCAAATCATGGGCCCATAAAGGCAGGGATCATATAATACTAACAGTATATACAGTTCCTGATAAAGGGTATATATATAATCAAAGTACAGCTAGTGAATTGATATACTGCAAATCAGTCTTAGGATTGAAGAGAACTGCATATAACATATGGCTGCAAAGTTAGAACTTGGCAGATTTCCTTTGGCATCTTTTATTAAAACCCAGGCAATGCTGTATTTTTGTAGACTTAATACCATTGAAATTAATCCTTTGCTAAATAAGGCTTTTCAGCTGAATATATTTTTGGACAGCCAATGTTTATACACTTGGTATAGCTTTGCCTCAAATGTTTTTAAAGAATTAAGCTGATTTGGATATATCAGATTTCGGTAATTTTGATAAGTCTTTTAAAAATATAAAATTTTCATTGAAAAATAAATACAAAAAGGTCACACATAAAAAATACAAATCTATTTTTTTTTAAATAAATTAACATCTTTTACTGATAGTTCAAAGCTATTTCTTAAATTTATACCCAGTAAACTTTAAGCAGAATTTAAATTAGAGAATTACCTTTTGCTTAAATCAAGTTTTAAAACTAGAAATACTGTGAGCAAAGCTCACTAATTGATACCCCCGCACCCCCTATCACAAGGAATGGCAAAGTCAATGTTTTGCTATGGAAAACATAAAAAGTCGGTCAGATCAAAATCTAATATAGGAAGTGCACTATGGCAACATGCGATAAAGATTCTCTGAAAGTCTCATGGAATTCCCTTTAGTGGTTTAGGAGGAGTTGCGGATGGCATACTGGTACCCCCTATCACAATGAATGGCAAAGTCCATGTGTTGGTATGGAAAACCCCAAATGTTGGTCAGATCAAAATCTAAAATAGGAGGTGCACTACAGCATCATGTAATAAAGATCCTCTGAAAGTTTCATCAAATTCCATTCAGTGGTTTAGGAGGAGTTGCGGATGGCATCATGGTACCCCTATCACAATGAATGTCAAAGTCCATGTTTTGGTATGGGTAACCCCAAATATTCATCGGATCAAAATCTAAAATAGGAGGTGCACTATGGCATCATGTAATAACGATCCTCTGAAAGTTTCATTAAATTCCATTCAGTGGTTTAGGAGGAGTTGCGGATGGCATCATGGTACCCCTATCACAATGAATTTCAAAGTCCATGTTTTGGTATGGGTAACCCCAAATATTCATCAGATCAAAATCTAAAATAGGAGGTGCACTATGGCATCATGTAATAAAGATCCTCTGAAAGTTTCATCAAATTCCATTCAGTGGTTTAGGAGGAGTTGCGGATGGCATCATGGTACCCCTATCACAATGAATGTCAAAGTCCATGTTTTGGTATGGGTAACCCCAAATATTCATCAGATCAAAATCTAAAATAGGAGGTGCACTATGGCATCATGTAATAAAGATCCTCTGAAAGTTTCATCAAATTCCATTCAGTGGTTTAGGAGGAGTTGCGGATGGCATCATGGTACCCCCTATCACATTGAAAGTCAAAGACCATGTTTTTCTATAAGAAACCCCAAAAATTGGTCCGATCAAATTCTAAAATAGGAGGTGCACAATGCCATCATGGGATGAAGATTCTCTGAAAGTTTCATCAAATTCCATTCACTAGTTTAGGAGGAGTTGCGGATACAAAGGTCGGACGGACGCACGGACGGACGGACACAACGAATACTATATACCCCGCTTTTTTTCAAAAGCGGGGGTATAATAAGACAACTTATAACCAAATTTAGGGTTAGTGACCCCCCTCTCGAATTGAAACAGGTCGATATAAAAATGTTCCAAGAGAAAATAGATTATGCACTTTATCAATAAAATCGATGATGAGTTTCATTTTTTATTGAATGTAAACGAAATGTACTATTAAGAGACCAACTGTTTTCTACGATATCAATAATATTGTTCCATCATTTAATAGAGATCAGCCACTAAATCAACTACAAACGCTTCTGAATCCAAATATTGAACTTTTACCGGGAAAATGTGACTTTATAAAGCAATCTACAGATTTTATTTGCAAAGTTACACCATGGGTCAAGTAAACACAAAACAAAACACATGAGAACATTATATTACATAAAATACAATTATAACATAATACATCTAGATGAAGTAGAGCACTTTGACCGACACGGACCTCAAATGCTATATCTGATACTATTACATGAAATGTGTATTACTAAGAACTGAAACATTTTAAAACTTTTTTAGACAATTTTGAATTGTTTCCGCGAATCATGACTTTGGAGAAATAAGAAATTAGAAGTTTTACAATTACAATGTTTTAATGTAAAAAAAGAGAGATGAAAAGTAATGTCAATTCGTGTTAAGATTGTGGTTTGAAAAAAAATGTATAAAAATACTCTTTAAGAAGTTATAAAACTAAATATATTACAAAACTTTTCATTCCAATCATACATGTATGTTAAAATATCTGAGAAAAGATGCATTCTATTTTATTTTAAAAGTTTGATTTTATAAATACGTAATATATATACTTGAAATTTTCATTTGTATGGTTACCGAGTGTACCAAAATCACATTGTAACTATTGAAGAGACAAATTCTTCAGGGGGACTACTTGAACATTTCAGTGCTAATTTTGTGCAAAACAGCCGACCCTGTTCAACATTGTTCAAGACAGGATATTACAAAAAACATACCCTATCAAGACAAAATGATACAATTTTTTAATGAAACTAAAAATTGGTAAGATGAAAATAAAACATACAACTTTCTTAATCATTTACAGCATTTTAGAGGAATTATAGACAGAACAAGGTTGTGAAAATTATCACAGTCTAGTCAGTCTTTAATTATGGTAGCCAATGCAAACTTTAATTTTTTAACATCGGTACCATTGTCTAACCAATGATAAATGGTTTTGCCAATGGTAAACAAACGTCACCAACGGTAGTTCTCTGAACGCACCCATTTTTTCAAGCGAAAATCCGGAAATATTGATACTTTCCGAAAACGTATAGATTTTGTATTTAAAAAGTTGTCTAACCTAAACCCGAAAAAAATGGTTTGTGTACCATGTATTGTGATTCCTTTTATGATATGGTTCTTTCACAGATATTTACGACCGATGGTTGAAAAATTTTGTCCATCACTGTTGAAATATTTGCCAGGAAATGTACAGAATCAAGAGGCAAGTATACACAAATTGAACCCATTTCAGACTTTGAATTTACATATTCCACCAACCTGAGTTTTCCAAATCTAGTTCAACACAGTACATGTAACCTGACTTTTTGCATTGATTAATGATATGTCCAAAAGACTTTGGCGGGGTTAACTGTATTAAGGTATTCCCTACTGTTTACATAAATTCGTTCAATAATGCAAATTTTAATTATGAGACGTTCATTTTTACCCGGTATTACATTGTAATTTCAATTTTCTATATTCAGATCATAGTAGAAAAGTGTCCTTTCAACAAAGCAGACCAGAATCAATCAGCAGAGGTAGGAATATTTATATTAAAGTATCTGTTCAATCATGTATTTATGTAATTTTTTATCCCTGTTACAAAATGTATATATAAATAATCTACTGAAATGATGTTATTCATTTTTGTATTTTAATATTGTATTATTTCATTAATGACTAATTAGTAAGCATATTTAGATTTCATAATGATAGGCATGCTGTTGACTGTGACTTCTGTGTGTCAGAATTGTATACAGAAATGAAAGGATATTTTGTGTTATTAAAGACAGCATCCCCAAAACAGAACTAAAAAGTACAAAATGATCATGTATTAAAGCACATGCCCACTTTATAATTTCATTAAACACATGTATACAATATTTTATCATATTACAGACAAATCCAACAGAGAGTAAAACTGAAGTGACAGCAGGGGATGGTGGGACAAAGAAAACAAACTGATGTACATCAGAGAATTTTAGTGTTTGTGTAATATTTATCTGTAAATAAATGTGAAAATTTGAATATTTATTACAAGTCAAGCTGAGGGGTTAATAATATTTTTAGAAATTAACTAAGCATATAACTAAAGCAAAAAAAAACTTGTACTAAGAATATTTACAAGTGGACACAGATTTGATACTTTATATTATTGTGAAATTTTACATGTGTGAAGTCAAAGGCAAAGATTTCTGACCTATTTGATTTTATTTGCCAAAATCCTCTGCTAAAGTTTTGTAAAATATTCGGATTTTATCTGTTTGTAATTTGTAATATAGTATCAATATTTCTTTGTGAAATTTGTTTTTGTTCTGGAAACCACAATATTTTAACAGGTATTGAATATACCAGGGATCATATAATATTATCATATACAGTTCCTGAATATACCCATGAATGTATCGGAATTGAGATGTGTTTAATGTAGGAGTTAGTTACACAGTTTATATGATGTATGTACTTTAGAATGTATTTTTGGTTCTTCACACTTTCCATCTCAAGAACTTGCTTGTTTTTGTCATTGTTATCTCCATCATAAGGAGGTATCTCAAATTTACGTGATACGGGTATATTGTGTTAAAAAAACGTGCCTGGTAGTCTCAATTGTTATTGAAACAGCTCTGTTGTCAACTGATAGTTTTATTGAGACAATGACTCAAATGGGAGCTAACTTTTACAAAAAAAACCAGATAAAGCAGTTATATAATTAACTAAATAATCCTTAGACATAAAAATTTAAGGGTTACATTTTGTGGGTTCATGGCAAAATTGATTGATATTCAAGTGTTGAAATCTATACTATCATTATTTTTTAGGTTCCATCACATCTATGCTGCAACTTGTTTCTGTTGAAATTCAGAAAAAAATTCTCCAATTTTTTTTGTTATAAAGTATGTAAGTAAATTCTCTCCATTCTTTCATACTTCATAACTAATGTGTTATTTTTATGTTATTAGAAATGATGGGTACAGGTTATTTATTACTGTGATTTTTATATTTCCAATGTTTGATTAAAATATTATCCAGTAAATGTATTCTTTTTTTTTATGTTTCCTGTATGACACTGAACATACATGTACATAGGGATTTTTATCTTGTGTTGATGTCACATTTTCTCTATCTGCAACATGTGAATGGATATGGGTCATGGAGAACTTTCAGGGAATGCTGTTTATTTTTTCAGCAGAATGATTTTTGAGGTTTCTATATCATTTATTGAAAAAAACCAGGCAGACATTTTTATATAGTCATGTGAAATAACATCAGAATTGATGTGTATAATGTAGGAGTTTGTTATTCATTTTTTTTTATCCCCTGGCCAATGAAGTTGCAAGGGGATATAGTAACGCTACCATCCGTCTTTCCGTCTGGAACACCCTTGTGAACACTAGACTTAACATCCTTCAAGAGATTTTTACCAAACTTGGCACATACTCAGTTCTTATGAATATGTAGAACCCTATTGATTTTGAATGTCAAAGGTCACAGTGGAACTTGTAAATTCAGTATTGTAACACCCTTGTGAACACTCTACACTCAAGATTATTCAAGCGATTTTGACCAAACTAGGCACATACTTAGTCCTTGTGAATATCTAGAAACCTATTGATTTTCAAGGTCATAGGTCAAAGGTCAAGGTCACAGTGGAACTTGTAAATTCTTTACACCCTTGTGAACACTTTTCAAAGTTTTTCACAGCGAGGGGATGCATTGCCCTTGTTTTTTTATTTTTTATTAAAATACTGTTTTAACTTAATAACTCCTTTCCCAGTGATCAATGAGAACAGGCAACACAAGTGTTAAACATGTTATATGGAATACTCAAATCTAAATGTTCTTTCTTGTGTACTAAAAGTAAATACTACCAATTGATGGATTGATGTCTGGTGGCAAATATTTCATGCTAAAGGATGAGAACTAGTTCAACAATTTATCAAAAACAATCAAATATGGAGTGGAGAGGACACAAAGAGGAATTTATTTTGACTTCCACTGTTAAATGAAGGGTGGTTTAGTAGGGTCGGATAATTTAGCCTGCTGACAGTTGTAGCAGACATTAGCCTACTCTTTTTTGAAAACTTCAGAAGGGGTCTTTAGTGTGCAAGGAGTGTGGCATTCTCCAAACACGTTATCCAGTAAGGTCTGCGGTCATGCTTTTCGTATTATGACCTGACAACCACCAAAAACGAAAGGACACATTAGGCAGCTCTGTGGGTTGAGCTCCTGTAATCCATCACAGGTGCCTAGCAGTACCAATGTCGTATGAGTTATTAGATTTAAATGTATATATATACATGTATATGAAAATGTAAAGACATGACCTTGGGGGGGGGTCACTTCCAATATATGATGAGGTAGGGATGAGCTGCTGGAATAGGTACCTTTTTCATGCTTCGTAATATATGATAAGGTTGTGCAATTGAGATGCGATAAGGATAGGAATTACTGATGGGATTATGTGATAAGGTCAATATGTTGCATCTAAATAAAATATCATTCAGTCTGACAGTTTATGTGTATAATCAAGCATTGCAGTATAAATCAAACATTGTTTTTCTTGAAAATAAGAATTTCTGTTCATTATAATCGTTTTGATCCAAATATATGAAAAGGTATACTTTTCGGCATAAATATATGATTAGGTATACTTTTCTGCTAAAAATATGGGATAAGGTATACATTTTTCCAATATATGATAAGGGTGGGGGTCTTGGTGTGCCAGCTGCTCACCCCTACCAAAAAACATATCGAGTGACCCCCCCCGGGACATGATGCAAGCATCAATGAGATAACATCCTTGCACACCACATTGTATGCAGCAATTGTGTAAAGCACTGTTTCATTCCAAATATGTTCACATAGTTACATCAGAAAATAGCTACTGGTAAGTCCATGTTTTTGCTCTTGAAAACCAAAAAAAAAAACAAATCAAAAACCTGTTATGTCTTGCCAAACTACACAGGGCAATTCTGTGGTTTTGTTTCATCTAAACTGTAGGAGATTTTGTATCAACCTCCTCAATTAAAGTAATGGCAAAGTCCATGTTTTGCTATGCCAAATCCAAACATCAATCTGATTTTGAAAATCATTTTGTCTTGCACAAATACTCATGGTATGAAGTAATTCTGTGAAATTTGTTTCATTTAAATCTAATCTATAAGAGATTTTGTGTTAAAAAATTTCATGACAAACAGGACAAAAACAATATGTCATAGACAATAAAAAATTGATATCACATCTTTTATTTTAATATCCCCATACAGCCCCCATGCTCTGTTTTATATCATTATGAGTTTCTCTCTTCTGTCTCGTAACAACTGAAGCTTCACCACTTTTTCTTATTCTCCTCGCTTCTTGTTTTTGTTTGGCAGATCTCATCTGTCTTTTTACTTTTTGTCTTACAGCATCCCGGTCCATCACAGATGATACACTACAGGACATACTGTCAGTATTTCTCTGTCGTGAATTTTTATTCAAATGTTCATTTACATGCTCCATACTCTCTTCATTTCTAAAAGGTTTGTATTCTCTATTAGATAAACTGAGGTCTTCAAGTTCATCCTCACTTTCACTATTGCTTTGATCATTATTGTCATCTGAATTGTCTTTAATATTCTTTTCATCCAAAATTACTTCAAATTTTGATTTTAAACCATCTGAAGTTTTTATTACACTTTCATATTTGTTTTTATCGTCAATATTGAAATCTCCCTTTTCAACATCCCCGCTTATATCTGAATCTTCATCCTCCATTTCTCCATCACCAAAAGCTACTTTCTGACTTTCAGAATTCTCATCCTCTGGTCCTTTTAATATATTCAATTCTTCTGCTGCCTGTAAAATATTTTCTACGATAGTTTCAATAAAACTTACATGTGTTCCAAGTACTGAAATATTAAGCTGAGAATTTATTGTAATATTTTATTATTGAGGAAAAAAGAAACATAGAGACCTTGCACTTTAATCTGCATGGTATAAATGCAGCATCTACATAAATTGCATAAACACCAAAGATTCACAAAAATACGGGCCATAACAATATCTGAATTTACAGTATTTAAGCAATACAAAATTAACATTGAAAACGGAATTTATTTCAGGTGACTAATTTTTCACAGAATTGCTTCACTGAAAATAGAATATTTCACAAAAATATTAATACTGTGCAAAATAATATTAGTTTTATACAGATCAGTTACAGATTTGGTTTGTTTTGTGTCCCTGCTGACCCATATTTGACAGAATCAAAGACCTTGAAATGAAAGGTTTCATTAAATTTCCACTCATCAACTCATTTACTATATAATGTGCATGTAATGGTCTATCACCTTCTGTTCCACTATTAAAGGTACACAGTCCTTCAAATAGTAAAAATTCTAATTATTGCGTTTATCAATTGTACTGAATCATATTGTTTATTTAATACTATGATAGCAGGTGAGGGAGGACATTCATATCAAATAGATACAGCTAGGTAACTAATGAATCAGAATAAATACCTCATCAAAAGATTCCGCCAAATCTTTGGTGTATCCACTGGCAGCAACTTCAACGTCTAAATCGTCTGTACGCCTATAGAAAATATTGATTCAGTGTGAGAGGCATTTTAATTAGTTGTTTAAGTGAGTTTTTTTCCTTTAATCTTTGCAACGAATGGCCTAATGTTAAAGAAGAAAAAATTTGATATCAAATGTTGTTTTTATTATTCTGTTCAAAATATCAAAATTCTTCTGCTGCGATAAACAGCGATATCAATCAATTGTCAAATCCTAAGTTCAATTTAAAATAGCTGCATTTCACTTCCACTGAGGATTCAGAAAAACCATTACAGAAACTACAGATCTAGCATGTCTAACTTTATTCTTAATAAAGACACAGTATCCATCTGAGTGAATATCCAGAATTGTCAACCCTCAAAAGTGTTTTTCCCTGATCGCTTCTACTGACCAACAGATTTATTTCTTATTTCTTACATACATGTATGTAAATTATAACAAACTTTTGACACAGTGATCTGTTGCACCTGCAGCTGCTTGCACTAAATTAGAGACTCAGAGTATGCACATTATATGAGGGGAGGGGAGGGACTAAATAATTTGACACAATGCTTATGTATAATAAATATCACTGATCTATTATAAATGGTTCTAGTTGAAGTTTTCTAATCACAAAGATAATATTCTCATTGTAAGTAAATTAACCACATCTAGGGGGTAGGCTAATTATTAAATGAGGTTTACTGATGCATATGAAACCAAATATGACTTATTTATCACAAATGTTCCCACTTTTAACTGACCTAATCAAAAGTTTTAAAATCTCACAGTCAGGAAGGAATTGTATCAAAAGAAATGCAATGCACCAATTCTAATGCAATTATAGAGTAACCTATGTATAATTACTTGGAATGTTCAAGATAAACTGGCCTCATCACAAACTTACTGTTATAATGTAATGAAGGTAACAATCTTTAATGCCATTCCGTATGCACTGCATATCCATATCACAAAAAATATATCAACAGCAATGCCCAAGGCCAAATCTTTAGCAAGTCGTCAATAAATTCCAAAAAAAGGTTAACTATTTAACTGGGAGTGATTCAAATGATTTTATGCTAAAAATAAGATTTCTTTTTAGCTCACCTGGCCTATAAGGCCATGTGAGCGATGTCTGTTATCATCCCTCACCCAGCAGAAACTTTTCTTTGAAGATCTTTTCCTCTGACATGAATGGGACAATTGGGACCAAATTTTGGTCATCCCACCCCCCTTCCGACTTAAAAACAGACATGGCTGCTGTTACTAAAAATAGAAACTGGCTTCCATTAGCCCATTTGAAAATATAAGCTATGTTATATCCACAAAGCTGTTAAAGAAATACAAAATGTCAAAGTGACCATGACCTTAAAAGGTGGATCATTTGCTTATGTCCTTCCATACATCATTCCTGCCAACTTTGGTTACAATCTGCCCATTAGTTCCTGGACAATTGACAAAAAAATCATTTCCCATATAGTTTCATTGGAAAGTTTGAGCAACCGCACCCACTGGGTGAGTAGATGAATCTCAACCAATAGTGGATCGTTTGTAGAGGGTTTCAAAATATTTCATAATGTAGTTTCACAGGAGGATTTTTAAAAATTTGGTCAATAGAAATCCAAGATGGCCCCCAGAGGCCATGTTGTTCATCCAACTGGAACCAAAGGTGGAACTTTTGTAGAGGTCCTAGCATACATCATTTCTACTAGTTTGGTTACAATCTGCCAAGTAGTTTCGGAGGAGAAGATCAAAATGTGAAAAGTTTACGGAGAACAGACGCAAAGTGATGACATAAGTTAACATGGCCCATAGGCCATGTGAGCCAACTAGAGGCTCTGGAGAGCCAGTATAGCTCACCTGGATTTAATTTGTCAAACAAACCACTTTTGGTTGAGATTTATCTGCTTACCCAATGTTGCAGTTGTTCAAGTTTCCATGAAAACCATATTCAGGAGCTTATGGACAGATTGTAACTAATAGTCCAGTCAATCTAGCATAAATTTGACCCTAACCTTAAAGTAATTGCAACAGAATATTTTTAAGTTTTAATCTTTAGCATTATACCCCAAACATACACAGAAAAAAGTCCAACAAAATCTAACTTGAGGAAGACTAAAAAATCACGATTTTAAAATTCCTATGGAGATTTGCATTGAAAATGGGAGATAACTCTGCAAAAAAGGCAGAAATATCAATAAAATTTGATACTAAATTATAACTTTACCGCTTCTTTTCAGCAGAATGTATTGATTCTTGATATTTTAGCCGTCTTTAGAGTAGGACAAACAACTCTAAAGGTGTTTTCATATCTTTTATCAAGCTACAACCTAAATTTCGTAATTCATTAGTTGACCATTTATTAAATTTTTCAACATGTCAAGGTAAAAAATCTCAATTTTAATAAAAATAATTAAGCATACATTCTTCTTTTTGTGGTTTAAAGTTTTTTTAAACAAGGTAGATGCTGAACAGATATAAACAATACCAAAATTACACATTATTTTTTCAAAATGGTCACAAAGCCACAAATTTGCAATTTCTTTAATGAAAAATGCGCAAAAAATTTTTTAAAATACCCATAACACTTCGGTTTTGTACATTTCATGAGCAGAAGATTATATAATATAGTCAAATACGAACTTATAACCCCATCAAAGTATCATACTTTACATGAATTTTAAGAAAATCAACCAAAACCTGACAAAAAAGACTCATTTTTGTGGAGTTATCTCCCCTTTCCAATGTTAATTTCCATAGGAAATTGAAAATGCTGATTTTGAGTTTTCCTCAAGTTAGATTTTATGGGACTTTTTTCTGTGTATATTTGGGGCTTAATGCTATAGATTAGAACTAAAACATTTTCTGTTGCAATTAGTTTGAGGTTAAAACTTAGTTTGACTGGACTATGATGTTTGCAGGAATCTCGTATGGAAGGACGGATGCAAATGATCCACCTCTTTTGATGCCAAAGGTCAAATTTCAAGGTCACTTTGACATTTTGCATTTCTTTAACAACCATCTGGATACAACAGACCTTACATTTTCAAATGGGCTTAAGAAGCCAGATGAGCCTCTAATTTTTTAATGAACTCACTTTATGTCAGCAAAACTAGGATACAGTTCACTCTCATAATTGAATCTCCTGGCAAAGAATTCTCTTATACAAGTAACATCTCTATTGAAATACCTATAAAGAAATCAAGTTTATGTGTCATTTCTATACTAACATAAATCATAAATTTGTTTATATGAGGTATAGTATAATAATAATTTTCTGCATTGATTTTAAAATCATGTGTCTGATGAATAAGTATCATACTTATTTATTTTAAGATGTTATCAAATTATTTCAGTTCCTATTTTTTGTTTCAAAATGTTGTAACTGGCCTTTCGTGGGTTTGAAATGAAATCTTTTGGGTAACATTTGATAAAGTTTGGTTACATGGGTCAGATTATATATATATATATATATTTCAATGTCTCTCATGGGACTTTAACACAATAATATAGAGGTTTCCCTAGACTAATTTAGCCATGGTCCTGCACCATGCCTCCACTGTCAAGCACCATGCTGCCCTCATCAGGAATTTTACAATGTACCCCAGGTAGCCAAACCCAACTTTCAATTTTTAGTTTAATCTTACCTTTTTGAAACTGATTTGCCTTTAATCATGTACCCCTGTTGTGTTGGAACACTTTTATGACACTTTTACACCATCACACTAGGGTGAAGGATGTTTATTGCTGATTTTGATAAATATACTGCCCTTGTGTCAAGGTTAGGCGCCCCCAATATTATCTTTTTTCACCACTGAGTGGTTTCAAAATACGAAATTTACCATGCCTTCACAAATGTCTGTGGAAAGCACTATAATATCTTGAAAGCTCAAACGGATGAAGAGAATTGAGGTGATTAAGGTTTTCTGGTTAAAGCTCATTTTTTAAATTTGCTATCATTTTATAAACTAAATATGGAAATCTGCCAGTAAAATGCTTTATATTACTTACCATTCAGCATTCGGGTGTGATGTTGATATCATCTGTGGAAAATCATACATGGTTATATTCCCCGGATCATCGATCATCAGATTGAATTCATTAAAGTCGCCATGTATAACACCACAATTCCCGAGTCTAACGATAAGGTCCATACAATCACTGTATACCTGGGATGGATCGCCTAATTCTCTCACCTGACACCTAAATTGAGGAAAAATATCACTTGAAATGAATTTATTTCCATAGTGAACTAATTTGGACTTTTGTGATACATGATTTTTTTGTGTACGATAAAACATGTACCTGAAAAATAGTTAATAGTAATTTTGATATGCGGGCAATCGGGCATATCCACTTGCTTCAAACTCTAATGGAACATATTTTTAAACAAATTAACAAAGTCTTGTATATTTAAAACCTGTCAACTAAAACAAAATACTGCATTAGTTTAGTTTTCTTACAATGGATGGCCACTCAGCAACTCCATGATGACAGTATGTCGGTTGAAATCCACAGGTCTTGGTACTGGAAATTTTCTATCATACAATGCCTAAAAAGAAAAAAGAAACTAATTTCAAATACTAGTATGCAATAAAGATGTCATTTTTCTAATCTCCATTACATTTTCAGATGTATTATATATAATAAGGGACAGGATGGGTCCATTCTTGACACACAATCCCACATACTGTTAATAAATCACGCAAAGAAAATTAAAGTACTTTTTCTTCTGTTCTTCATCTTAAGGTCACAGTGAGACCTTCAACAGTAACACAGATAAAATTCCAAAATTGCTTTATTTTAATACAACTCCTATCACCCTATCTAATTAAAAACCGATCTCTCATCGCTCCCGTTTTCTGATATGTCGCGTGGGAGATCTAACGAAATCCGCTTTGAGGTCACATGTGAGTGAACTGGAACTTATGAATTTATAATGACATGCAAATGATTGACTTCTTATCAGTAAGCCAATCAAAAAAGTTTATGAATTCTGGGGACTGACGATTTCTTCGTAATCAACTTACAAGATCGCGTAAGCCGCAATTTCATTGGTCGAACAGGACAAACCTACGAGGTCACTCACATGTGACCTCAAAGCGGGTTTCGTTAGATCTCCCACGCGACATATCAGAAAACGGGAGCGATGAGAGATTGGTTTTTAATTAGATTGCCTATCACCAGTCTGGGTGAGAATTCCTTGTCGGTTATTGATCACATCAAATCTGTATACTGAAGAACATAGATATGAGGGCAAAGTATTTGTAACACTTAATGTCATAATTTACTTGACAAAAGACAATGCATTTCAAAAGAGTCTAATTTGCAAAGAAACACCTCTTTTGTCATATCATATACATGTAAGTAGTATATATGGCTTGACATAATTCTATAAAGAACATTATAAATACATTATATGTTCCTTCTCTTCTACTGTGTATATAAATAATATGTACTCATCCTAGAGCTTTAACAGGAACTTATCATCATGCTATCATATACAAATCGGATGCATTTTAATACAATAAATTTGCATTGGTTGTCGAAGTTTAAGCATATTTTTTTGTGTAATTGTATTACCAGAACATATAAAATTTGAAGTAATGACTCTCTATATCTGAGAATGGTTTAAATAAAATGACACTAAAAAGATAGGAATCATTGTGAAACAGACCTTCATATAAGCGAACTCCTTCATGGCAGCCAATCGAGATAAATATAACCAAGATGCCTTATTTCTATGTTTATGGTAATCTCTTTTATTCTTTAACTGTCTAAATGATGTTCTTCCTAATCTGATAAATAGAAAATTTAAATTATAGATTTTTGGTTTTTTTTTTGGATAATAAAATTTTTAAAATATTTCATTAAACTACAAATACAAACTATTTTTTTAAAATTCCTGATACAATAGATACCATCCAACATACTGTAATAATTTGCAAAAAGAAAATTTAAAATCATTTCTGAAACTGATTTTTCAGGATACACACTGAATGCATGTATTGGTAAAACATTTATAGTGATTTCTTACCTGTGAAATTTAGCTGCATACTGATGCTCTTCATTATCAGCCACAATATAAATATCTGTAATAGAAACATTAATTTCAAACAATTTATTTATTACCAGTAGATGAAAAATTTTTATTTGGAATTTTTCTGACTGTCATGGCTGTTAGTTGAAAACAGAGTGAAAATATGACCCATCAAAGACAGCATGATCATATGAACTAAAGTTATAAGAAAGTAAACATGAAACAAATCATTTTAAATACTACTTTTTATTAAACAATGTTATTTTCAGGTGTTCTCAAATTTGTACCATTTCACCAATCCCCCCATGAATAAATAAAAAAAATATATCATTGAACTTCTCATTGTATTAATGTACATTGTAAGTAAACTTTTTTTCTCAGGTTGTTATTCCCATACAGTATGGTACGGATCATTCTGATTTTCTTTTTAAACATAACTGAAAATGAAGTGTCAAGTCTCTATCATTCAAAATACAAACATTTCAGCAAAACCCCGAGGAACACCACATATCAAATTTTCAAAAATATTTTACTGTATTAAATTTACCAGACTCTTTTCCAACACCAATTTGGTTTCCAAGGGAGTAAACTGTCTCCCTACTAGCAAGGGCTTTCAATGCTAAATAATCATAACCTGCAACTGTCAGTCTGTAACCTTCAGCTGTGATAAAAATGTTTATATCTTTTGAATAAATGTAAATTCATATTGTTGTCTTGAACTCGTTCATCAAAAAATCATAAATTACTTTTTAAGTCCTCTCAAAAGGTGGTATGTGATAAAGCTTCAGAACATAGACAGGAAGCATGTGATAACTTCTGGAAGCAGTTAATAAAGGTGTGATATCAGTCCACTTATGAATTCTAACAAAATAAAGACACTTCTTTATATCTAGTTAACTAACTTTAGAGATGTAAAAAATGTGACGTAATACTCAGAATATTTAAAGCTCATCTAAGTCGAATAGAATGATTAGGTACTGTCACGTTTCGACTAATATTACAACCAGAGATGTACAACCAATTTGATTGGTTAGTCAACTCATATTGTAATGTATAACCTAGTATGGGTATTCTAATTTCCCCAATGTATTATTCCGTATTATAAAATTAAAACATTCTTGAACTAAAATCAGATATTTAAAGAAAATATTTTGAAAATTTAAGTACATATATTACATGTATGATCTAATTATGAAAAAATTATATTTTATGACCTGCTTAATATTCTTTTCCTGAAACAAAAAGGAATGGATGATTGTGAAGTGTGTAACTTTTTAAAGTCTATTTTAAATTCTTTTCACCTCTATTTTAAAAATTCAACTATAAAGACAACTGTTCTATGTCAAGACAATTATACAATATTGTCAAAGAAAAATAATTTGTCAGTTGGAGATCAACCAAAATAAAGATACAAATACATGTATGGAAAAAACATGACTATGACTTCACAAAACATTTGTAGAAAACTAAATATACCTTGACTTTATTTTTTAATCTGTTAGGACACTGAATCAAGTGAGATACTGTCTCATCAGCATGAGCAAAGATCCTATATCCTTACATTTCCATAAATACTGTGTTTATATACCTTTTCTACCAGCATGTTCATATGCAACAAGTCTATGTTTACATAACTCTTTTAGTACTTTATGACATCCGCCACCATGAAGATGTGCAATTGAGGCTATCAATGGAGTTGGGACTATTTCATGGTTTTTTAATCCCATTTCCACCTGTAAAATAAAGGATAAAGCAAATTAGACTATAAATTTCCGATAATTTTTTTTTTTTTAAATCTTAACATGTACTCATCATTCATTTTTAAAAGTGATTTGTTCCAACCTGACCATATTGATCAACTTATCTTGCTCTAACAAGTATTGCCATGACAAGATCTATGGTGTGATATAAAGCCTGAAAGAATCGGTCCAAATGATGTTAGACCTAAGATACCCGTATGGTACAAATTACATTAATTTTCTGCAAAAAAATAACAAGAACTCATTTTATGATTATTTTTCCTAGCCATTTTTTAAAAACAATAAAAATTTTAAACACAAAATTTGAACAATTCATTTTAGCAGCTTTTACCATAACTTCAGGTTTTTTTTTGTTTTTTGTTTTTTTTGGGGGGGGGGGGGTCACTAAAACCACTTTTTAGCTCACCTGGCCAAAGGCCATGTGAGCTTTTGTCATCACATGACGTCCGTCATTCGTCTGCCCTCCATCCATCGTCTGTCAACATTTCATAAAAAGATCTTCTCCTCTGAAACCATTGAGCGGATTCAAACCAAACTTGGACTAGTTCATCTTTAAAGTGTCTTGATTAAAGTTTGAGGTTTTGGTACCTGTTATTGATGCAAAATGGCACTTGGGCTAAAAATAGAACATAGGGGCTGTCTGGCAACGGTTCACAAAAAGATCTTCTTCTCTGAAACCACTGAGCCAACTGAAGCCAAACCTAGTCTGATGCATATATATAGGGTGTCTAGATTAAAGATTGTGATTTTTGTGTCCGTGGTTCATTCAAAATGGTCGCTTTGGCTTAAAATAGAACATAGGGGTATGGGCATGTTTTTTGCTAAAATATCATGATCTAACACCAAAAAAGAAAAAAACCGTTACCTAAAAATGATCAGAAAGCAAAGTTTTAACTTTCATTAATTTGGTCAGAAATTGTCAGTTGCCGTCCTATATCAGTTATAGCCCTTAAATGACTATTTTATCGGTTTTTGGTGAATTTTGCTTTTTTCTTGAAAACTATAATATATAGAGAGAAACTGTAAACTATGAAATTGTCAAGCATGATAAGATCTACAAGTGACGTAACATGGCCAATATCATCAATCAATTCCTAGAGGAGTTATTGCCCTTAAATGACAATTTTTAGTCTATTTTTGTGATTTTTTTTTTTTTTTTAAAACTTTGATAGAGAGAAACTGTAACCTATAAAATTGTTAAGCATGATAGATCTACAAACAATGTAGCATAAGCGATATTGTCTCTCAATTCCTGTAGGAGTTATTGCTCTTAAACAAAGATTTTCATCTGTTTATTTTTTTAAACTTTGATAGAGAGAAACTGTAAACTATAAAATTGTTAAGCATGATAGATCTACAAACAATGTAGCATGAGCGATATTTTCTTTCAATTCCTATTGGAGTTATTGCTCTTAAACAAAGATTTTCATCCGTTTTTTGTGAATTTTGTTTTTTTCTTGAAAACTGTAAACTTAAAAATTAAGCCTGATAAGATCTTCTTGAAAATCTTTATAGGATCTTCTCATCTGAAACCACCTCGGCAATTGGAACCAAACTTTGATGGAATGGTCCTTGAATGGTGCCCTTCAAAACTTATTCCATTCAAGATTGGTGCCATAGCCGATCATAGCCAAACATATACTGTAGTTTACATAAGACCCTATGGGAAAATCACTCAAAAAAATCTTTTTGTCTGGAAACTGCCAAATTGGGCAGCAATTGTCATTAGGTTAATATCCTCTTATAGAATTATGTCTAATAAGATGGACTGCCAACCAAAGATTAACTCAGGTGTTCAGGTAAGCGATACAGGCTCCTGATAGCCTCTGGTTTAACATACATATATCTTAATTAGTCAATTTGATGTCCAAATTTGAGCAGTTTTTACAATTCAAAAATAATTACAGTACAGTTCATACATGTACAATGTATAATCTACATTTCTATTAAAATACAAATAAGATGGAAATAAACTTGGGGATTCAGAAATCATAAACATCCACTCAGAAGACTACAATAAACATATTCCGTGATAACAATTTTGATGCACAAGTTGTATATATTTGAAAGTTTTTCGACTCATCAGTTGTGCTAAAGACCAAAAACTTACCAACTGATGAAAAATAAGCTTTCAGTTATTTTGGGAATGTTACACAAATGTATATTGCTTAAAACTTTAATGCAAACAGGCACTGGTTTGTATCAAGGGGGGTCGAGTATAATATATTGAAAAGGGGCTCCTACTCGAGATAGAAACAAGTACTTGTGGTAAAATTTACTATCCACAATGTAAAAAATTCTTAATTTCAATTCATTTACTAAGTATGCACACTAACTTTTTGCGTTACAGTTATCTTATATATGGCACGTTTTCTATACATCATAACGGCAAAGATAATATTTTACTTACTTTTACTATATAGTTTTACTATCTACCTTGCCATTTATGTATTTTCTATGAAGTATGTTTACCTATCAACACCCACCTCAAATAATTTTTTGTTTTTGTTTACATTTTATGTATGGACTCAGTCTCGCTCTAGGTTTCAAAGAGTCAACCCCTTTTTATTTTTATTTTTTACATGCTCGTGATCAAGACCATATTGGTCGAAACGTTGGGTATTTTTAACTTTTTAGTTTGTTGTTGTTTTTTTACGATTTTATATTTGGTTTTGTTCGACTTGTGTATTTCATACATTTCAGTCGTTTTATGCCCCTTTTGACAGCTCACCAGTTCCATTTATTTTTCTTGTTATCTATTGTTGCATGAGCTGTTTCGCAACATACTTAGTTTTTTGTACAATCCACATAAACTGCAAGAAAAAAGACAAGGTATAACATTTCCTCCAGCAGTTATCAGTAAATCATGTACTCTATGCTGTGTAATTTGTATTGTCTGTGTTATATCATGTCTGTATTGTATCATGTCAGTTAAAAGCTTTACAGAGCTTAATTTAAGCTTTAACAGGAACTTATCCTTCATGCTATCATATATAAATCGGATGCATTTTACTACCGTAAATTTGCATTGGTTGTCCATATTTAAGCATATTTTTGTGTGTAATTGTATTGCCCGAACATATAAAATTTGAAGTAATGACTCTCTATATCTGAGAATGGTTTAAATAAAATGACACTAAAAAGATAGGAATCATTGTGAAACAGCAGAGTTGTCGAAAATCATCGGACCTATCGATCCCGACTGATAAGATTCCAGTAGGTCCGACTCGGCTGTCAATTCTGCCGGTCCTGGTGTCTGACAAAAAAAATGGGGCTTGGATCCGGCAAAGCAAGCCGATCCAATAATTTGTTTACATTTCAGTTGTCTCCCTTCCAATTGCACAACTGGTTCCCCATATAATTTTTTGGAGTTTAATAACCAGTTACGATAGAATGGATACCGGAGGTTGGAAAATGGGAAAATAAAATTTGTACCGAATTGGACTTCTTGTATAATTTCTAGCTGAAAAATACATGTTTGTTAAACATGCTTTATTTTCCAAGAATTTCATTCACAACTAGAAAAAATCAAAAACAAATTGTGGGTCTGACAAGAAATTCATGGGTCTAACAAGACCTTGCTGACTGTCAGACCCAATGTCTGACAAGAAAAAAAAATTCGATAACTCTGAAACAGACCTTCATATAAGCAAACTCCTTCATGGCAGCCAGTCGAGATAAATATAACCAAGATGCCTTGTTTCTGTGTTTATGGTAATCTCTTTTGGGTGGAATGTGTTGGGGTGAAAAGTCGTGGCCCATAAAAAAATTAATTTCATCAAGAAAAATAGAAAAAAGAAGTCCTACACAGAAAATCGATACACTAAGGACAGTTAATAGGTAATATATACCGCTGTAAGCACCCTAAAATCTTCTTTCGTCAAATATCTTAGCATGGAAACGTTTAATTTTCCCATTTTGATCGTTTAACCTGTTAACAAACACACATGTGCAACGTTTGGTTGTTTTGAAGTGTTCATTTTATGTGCCCATCCACGCTTTTTCATCCCTTGTTTCAGCGTAAATAACCGAATCTGAGCACGTGAAGTAAGAGTTATGTATCAATTGACCGATTTTCACTTTACCCCAATGCAGATTAATCTATATACATAAAGGTAAAATAAAATTATTTTACAGAGATATTTGTTGGTGGATCAAAAGTATAAACAATTTTAGAAAATAGACATGGTATAGTTTTCTTCTGCGGACGTGCGATCTGTATAAAGTTTTTGTTGAGAAACAGATAAATAAACTTAGTGTGAAAAGGCCACAGGTGTGGACGAAATATCACCTAAAATATTTAAAATTAGCAAACCATCTGGTTAAAAAACCCAAACAAATCTAATAAATAAGACTTTTGAAACTTCTGTCTTTCCTGGTGATTAAAAAAAAGTTCAAGTAGTGCCAGTGCACAAAAAAAAAAAACAGCACAAGGGCAACTTGTCAAGACACACTCCTCAGAATTATAGAGGACTGGCGAAAATCATTAAATCAAAACGAATGTTATATTTATCATTTTGATACTGGTTAATGAAATCAGTTAAGCATGTTTCATGTGTATATATTGGCTTGTCATTATAATCATTTTGGCACGCCTACTTATGTGTTGAATATGCATGTCTTTGGGGAGTTAAGAGGAAACGCGTGTAGCTTTTGGGGATTGGAGATTTGGTATTGAATGTATAATCATGTAGTTTTAAAAATAGAGAATTAGTTTTTATGTTTTTTTATTAATTATTACCTCTAGCCAAGCGAGTGGGAAATACGAATATAAAATGATGGAGAACTAATTATTTTATTGGAATTTAATGTGTCAATTTCTAATTGTGTGAATGAATAATATACGCAAACAATTGTTAAAAACTGACAAACTGCCATCTTTTACGGATTTTACTAGTGTTCCTGTTATTTTATCGGACAGCAAAGGTCGTCATTTAAAAGAGCAATTAAACTTTCCAAATTCATTTAAATGGTGCTATAAATCGGGAGCTACTACTGAAGAACAATACAAATTTCTTCAAAAGAATACGGGAATATCGTCACATCACCATATTTGTGTGGCTTGGGACAAATGATTTTACGAAGAAAGACAAGTATGGTTATATTTCGTTAACAAGTTCAAACAATGACAGCGTTAATAACATTTATTCAATTTTAAAGGAAATTTATTTTTTTGTCCGTAAGTTGAACAGGTTAAACTTGTTTTTGTAGAAGTTCCAGTTTACTCTATATATTGGTGGAACGTATTTCATAACCACCCAAACCCTGAACAATTTCCCGAAGATGATGTTTGTCTGCATGCTCAGATAGAGTTGTTAAATAAACACATTCGGGATATTAATCGTATCTTACATGTACATTCTCCGAGTTTCTCAAACGATCTTGTGCAGTCACGTAAGCAGGGGAAACGTAAACATTCCTTTTGTTCTTACTCTTTTAGTGGATATTTAGATGGCGTACATCCAGGTCCCGAACTTTCCCGATTGTGGTTATTAAAATTCTGTAAACTGTGTAACATTTATTGCTCATGATCATTTTGTGTTGGAAAAATTCCCTGTTGAAGACAAGACCTGAAATTTTTGCAACAGACTCTGTAAGTTACTTTGTTTATTATTATCTACTTTATTGTATGTGCGAATTGTCGCGCTATATGGTATGTTTCCTGAACTTGCATGGCCTTTTGTATGTGTGAATGGCCACGCTACAAAAATGCAAATAGTTGGTCCATATTTTATTGCTTCTTCACGTGTGTGTGCATTGGCACGCTATTATTACAATGAGTCGTCCTGATTATGACACCTGTAATGATACAACAGCGGAGAGTCTACATTTTTTATACCAACAGGAACATTCCGATAAGTATACTTTTTCACGTTTGAGTCCCGAATTTCTTTCTCTGAATGAACTTCAAGCCGAGTCCTATCATAACCTTCCAAAACCGAGAATGATTTGTCGCCAAAAGCTAGCGAGCACGTTCGTTAAAGGCCACCACCTTTAATATAATAACATGTATGTGAGTTTTGTCTCGCTACATTGACGTTCTGTTGTTGAAGAATTTGAGTATGTGAAAATTGTTTCGCTATTCACGTTCATATGCGTGTGAAAATTGTTTCGCCACTATATACAAACGTTTGGATACAATAATGTCTGATGGTAGAGAAGATTCAGAATATGTGAAAATTGTTTCGCTATTTCCGTTTATACATGCGTAAAAAAAAATTGTTTCGCCACTATTTGTTGACGTACGAATTAATAAAATACGAAGAGTGTTAAAAAGTGACATTTTATTTTTTTAAATCATTATTGAACAATTAAATTGAATACTGTTTTTGTACAGACATGATAATTTTAGTTGCTTTATTGTTTAATGTCTTGCATGTTTTGTTTATGTAAGCTACACGTGTTTCTCATGTTTATGTGGGTAATTCGTTTATTAGATTTTATTGCATTAATTAACTGGGTAATTTGTATACTGATTTATTGATATTAATATGTGTCTGAGGAATGTTGTTCTGTTGATAAGAAAATTTGAAGTTTGGGACAAATAAGATCGAATTCAAAGATAATTTTATATGATTCGCACAAATGATGCTGTAGCGCAATAATGATAATACTAGAAATGACCTTTATTTTCATATAATGATATCTATTTTTTTTATTGTATGTTGTATGAATCTATAGTCCTTTGGCCAGGGACTTACAAGTGAAATTCAGTGCGAGATTGAGAAAATAATTTTAGGTATTTTTATATGAAATTGTTGACAAGAGTTTAAGGTCTCTGCTAGTTTCATTAAACATCAAATTTGAAAGTTACGAATAATGCATCACAAATGTGTCTTTGATCATTTTATAAAGTTGTAGACAACCGTGAGAGTATTGAAAATGCAGATGTTGTTTTATTTTTAGAAGGAAGTACATTGGTCTTGTATAAACAATTCTGAAATTAAGGGACGGTTAATTGATGGTATTTGTGGTCATTTATTTCATGGCATTTCCCGTTATTATCATAAATCTGTAGTAATTCGACAAACAAAATTGTAAAGTTGTTACTTTTGGATTCTGATATACACGAACCAAAGTTATCAAAACAGAACTTGTCGTTAGAAGTTAGATTTATAGGGACTGATGCTGAGATTATAAAAAGGTGGAAGATTTTCCCAGAGAGAGTTCGTTATCATAATAAGAATTGATGACTTGTAAATATTTCTGGTAGCTAGGAAAGTTTTTATATTGATCCCAGATGTTACATGTAGATTATTTTTTTTATGATTCCAATTCTTTATTTACATTTATTAACTATTTCGTTATTTTTTTCCTTTTCTTTTGGAATTATCACATATCAAGCCTTGAAATCTTGAGATTATTTTTAATTCAAAATTTAGTATGTCTTTTGTATTTTTTTTAAATTCAAATTCATATGTATATTTTTCAAATTCATAATTTTGTATTATTATTATTTTTTCTTTGTTTAATCTGATTTCAATAACCAGTGAGAAATTTCGTAAATTTCTGATTTGTGGCGGGGGCTGTTATATTTATCATTTTGATACTGGTTAATGAAATCAGTTAAGCATGTTTCATGTGTATATATTGGCTTGTCATTATAATCATTTTGGCACGCCTACTTATGTGTTGAATATGCATGTCTTTGGGGAGTTAAGAGGAAACGCGTGTAGCTTTTGGGGATTGGAGATTTGGTATTGAATGTATAATCATGTAGTTTTAAAAATAGAGAATTAGTTTTTATGTTTTTTTATTAATTATTACCTCTAGCCAAGCGAGTGGGAAATACGAATATAAAACGAATACATTGCTGCCATATTGATAGCTTTGTCTAAAACAGTTGACTGTTTGCCACACGTCGATCTTCTTTGATTAAATTTAAAGTATTATAATTTATCGACTGAAGCTCTGGAACTTATGAAAAGTTACCTTAATAACAGAAAACAGTGTGTCAAAATGGGACCTGTTTGCAGTTCGTTTCTCGATATTTATAAGGGCGTACCACAAGGCTCCATTGGGAACCCTGTTTTATTTAACATATTTATTAACGACATTTTTTATTTTATCATAAAAAGTAATCTTTATAAATATGCTGATGACAATACTCTCTCATATGGCAGCAAAGGTTTAGACGATGTTGTCAAGACTTTGGAAGCTGAAAGATCAGTTTTAATAAAGTAGTTTACAGACAATCATATGCAGACCAGCCCGGATAAATTTCAGGCCATATCTATAGGAAAGAAACACATGACAAGAATATTATATTTAACTTGGATGGAAATAACATAAAATGTGACGATGAAGTAAAGCTTTTAGGTGTCACTTTTGATTTTAAAGTAAACTTTAAAAGTCATATATCAAATATTTGTAGGAAGGCATCACAAGAGCTGAATGTCCTGAAGAGAATTGGTAAACATATAAATAAACTCTGCAGACTAACCATATATTACTCTTTTATTTTGTCAGATTTTAACTATTGCCCATTAGTTTGTCATTTTTGTGGTGAGACAAACACCAAAAAATTGGAAAAGATTCAAGAAAGAGCTTTGAATTTTATATATATGACGACGAAAATAGCTCATATGATCGGCTACTAGAAAAGTCTACATTACCATCTTTAAAATTGAGAAGGATGAGATTTTTAGCTATTGAAGTATTTACATTCATCAATAGGGGGAAACCAACTTATCTTCATTTATAATATTTCAAGGGCATGCGTGAGTTACCCTGACTTTCGACAAAGAGGATTACTGCTGTCACAAAAGCTTCTTAACCAGGGTTTTGTCAGGGATAAGTTGATGTCATCACTTAGGAAATTTTACGGTCGTCATAACGAATTGATTGACCTTTACAGTGTTCCAATATCTAAGATGATATTGGACCTGTTCCCACTGTCATAACCTTTCATGTGCCTCCACCGATTTGTGACTTCCCCCGGATTGACTTTGTTGAACTTCACGACGGGTGCCGTATACAGAGCAGGAACTGCTTACCGTTCCGGAGCACCTGAGTTCAATCCTGGTTTTTATAGGAGTTCATGTTGTTCATTGTTTTTCAGTTTTCTGTGTTTATTTGTTGTGCTTGTGGTTGTTCATTTGTCTTCCCGGGTTTGTCTGTCCAATGGATTACGTTTTTTTTATTGCTCCTTAGGTATATTTGTCTTTTTTTTATATAAGATATCTTATATAATCTAGTTTTTATAACATATCTTATAAACTTTATTAGATATATTATAAACTTTATAAGATATCTTCTAAAGTTTATAAGATGTCTTCTAAAGTTTTTAAGATATCTTATAAAGTATATAAGATATCTCATATAATTTATAAGTTATCTTATAAAGAAAATTATTAATAAATATTTTTTCTTATATAAGATATCTTATATACTTTATAAGAAGATATCTTATATATTTTATAAGATATCTGATATTTTTTATGAGATATCTTATAAACTATATGAGATATCTTATAAAGTTTATTAGATATCTCAAAGTTAGAATAAATAGTAAAACGGCTTGCCATAGGCGCTACTATCTAAATTAGTTTAAGGGACTTATTGATAAGTGGGAAGGGGGTGATCAGGGATGTACTTGTTCTTTTTGTTCAAATTAGATTATGTCTCCACTGTATTTCGGAGCCGCGAGCCTGACAAGTAAACATATATATTTTTTCTTTCTAGTTGGTTATGCTTGACTTGCTTAGTCTTTGATTGCAGACTTCTTTTATATTTATATTTATACTTATGGTGATAAATCAGTTTAACTTAAATTTCCTTTATTCTAGGGATCTGGTCAGGGCTTTAACGCGTCATTGACACATGGACTCCTGATCTGTTTCCATCTACATATATATTTAATAGTTTTTTATGTTTAATTTGTGTTCTACAAGTGCTTTCATATTTAATTATTTTAATATTTTACAGTATATTTTTTAGAACAATATGAGATTTATTAATATATTCCCTTATTACAAACTGTAGTGCTTCTGCTATAAATGTTTTTTTTAGTTTGCTTTTTTATGTTTAATTTCTGCTTCATTTGCTGCTTTGCCTTTTCATGCATGTCTGTCTTATGTTATTTGTTAAGTTTTTATCTTTTTGTATGTCTGTTTTAAAAGCTCTAAAGAGCTTATATGTTTTACTGTATGGTGTATGCTATTTTACCGACTTTAAATAAATTTGATTTGATTTGATTTATTTAACGTCGGTGTGTACATATACGTGTACAAGTCAACAATCAATATAATTGCTCTGTAGAGCTTTTTACCAACGGCGAGATAACGACCGTTTGGTAGATATGGTGTTCTCACATGGTCGCCAGGCTTGTGGGGAGGAAAGCCCGATATTCCAGGCCGGAAAATCGGTGAAACCCCCGAGCTAAGGTAGGAGTCTGGAAACCTTAACACATGTGAGGTTCGAACCCACATGTAGTGGTGTCGACCTCGTGGTTTAAAGTACAGCGCCTTAACCACTCGGCCCCATCGTAATTAAAGTAGTTAATACGTGTTATAATACTCTCAATAATAAGCTACTGGAGTTGATAATATATCTCCACTTCTACTTAAGTGTTAATTCATCACCATGCATCCTGCTACTGTTATACCAATAACCAAACTCATAAATATGTCAATATCATCTTCTGTTTTCCCAGATAACCTATAACATGTATAAAGACTGCCAAAGTTTGCCCAGAAAACAGTTTACTCGAAAAAGGTAATTAGCGACCTATACACGCTGTGATCGTTTTGACTACAGTTTCAAAATTATTTGAACGCGTGGAATACATGTTCTAGCTGTTAACGGAACATTTTGATCATATATTTAATCCATTTTTAGCAGCGTTCCAGACATGTTTGGTTGTCAGTCTGCACTTAGAAGAGTTGTAGAGGACTGGAAAGAGGCACTGGATAGCGGCAGATATACATGGGGCTATATATCTAAGCTTATGGATTTATCAAAAGCTTTTGATTGTTTCCCCATGACTTGTTGCTATTGAAACTTAAACACTATGGAGCCAGTGATAGTTCTCTAGAACTTATTATAAGTTACTTAAGTGAGGGAGCAACCAGTTGATTTTTATGAGGGATCAAATTTAAAATTAAAAGGCAGGGCCACGATCTGGGCAAAATAAGAAGAACAGGATCACTTTAGGTGTGTAAAAGTTGCAGGACCTGTGTCAATCAGGATAGTTTTGGGTTTAAATGAAAATAAAAATTTAGGCCGCAATAGCGACCGAAAACGACATCCAACACCAAAATTTAGACTAAAAGATAGGCAGGATTAAACATTTGATCCTAGTCCCCCATAAAAATCAAATGGATGCTCCCTTACAGGAAACAATGTGTAAAAGTTGGACCAGACATAATTTCATTTCAAAATATTTTAAAAGGTTTGCCCCAAGGCTCTATACTTAGATGTAATTTTTAATATTTTTCTTAACGATGTTTTTAGTTTTGTTAATCGTTCGACATTGTGTAACTATGCTGATGATAACACTGTATCGTATGCTGATCATGGGCCAACAATTTTGAAGTCTGTACTTGACAGTGACAGTAAATCACTTATCAATTGGTTTCATATTAATAAAATGAAGGTAGGTCCTGACAAGTTCCAGACTATAGCTCTGGGTAAAAAAGCCAAATAATCTAAATTCGAATTTTGATCTTGACGGCATTACTATTGAATGTTAAAAAGTAAATTAAGCTCATCGGTGTAACAATGGACTTTATATTATCAATGTGCTCTATCCGCGTCCTTATACTAGGATTTTTTAGTATAAGGGCGTGGATAGTGGATAGCACATTGATAATACACCCAGAATATTCGTTGTTATAGTAAATGTTTATTAAAAGTACTTATGAAGTAAGTCAACAAAAAATAAAAAAAAGAAATAAATATCCAGAACTCGGGCCCCTGTGTTTTATTTCACAATTCAACTTACCAGTCAATCATGTTAATGTTTCAAAATTTGCTATATATATCACAAAGGTCAATCGCACGTTCCATGTCCTAGTTATTAACTCCAACTTTAGGTTTCAATTATAAACAAACAAAATGGATAATAGGAAAGGTCAACAATGACATACCAATCAGTCAACGATATCCCACATTAATGGGCACAAAACACAAACATAAACACGACAGAGAGTCAGGATAGTCTGACTTAGCACTGGTCTACCCAAACCTCCCCCTTAACTATCCTGACACTCAATGTCGCACTTTATTATACTAAAACCAATATTCTTTCAGTCACTATTCCTTACCTATGGATAATACATACGTAGTGTGATAATCGTGCAGTCAAACTTAACCAAAGTTGAAAATCAAATTATCAAATTATTATCAAATTATCAAGTAGTTTATTGATGAAAAACAATACATGTTGACGAGCATCAAGTACAATATAAAAAAAGAATCAATGTTGACTACTCTCACCTTAAATGAACAGTTTACCTACTGGGACATTCGGCACTCCTCGGCAGATTATTAGATGAAGGGTAACGGAATCTGCCGAGGATTGCCGATTGCCTACTGGGAATCCCTTTGTTCCGAATGATGTTTTGATTTTTGAAAATTTCATTCATCGGTAGCTCAATCAGCTCTATTTTTAACAAACAAGCGATCTTCTGCAAATGGGGGGCTGTTGTTCCTCCCAGGTAATATTTTTATTATGTTTTCGTCGACAATTTTTGTCGAATACCATATTTAGCAGTAAAGTGTAAAACTATACAGATTACAGAATGATTTTGTTATTCTAGAATACATTTTAAAGTGTAAAATTATTGACTTTCATATTATGTTATTAATATTAGTAGTTTCTTTTTAACATAATCCCTGAAACTGATTTATTGATAAACAGCTGAGTTGATATGTATGGATCGGGAGTTTCCAGAAATAGTCTGCACCTTTACCTTCCAATTTCATGGAAAACAAGTGAAGTTGTAAAAAAGTTTTGAAATATGGAGAAAAAGTCTGGAAATCAACTTATTTGCCTAACCAAAAATCCTCTTAGATGCCCCAAAAATCTGTCCATTTAGTAACTATTTTTAGTCTATTTTTTGTAATGTCCCCTGTTTCTTTAGAAGATTGTTTACAATTTTTGTTAGCTCCTCAGTATCCACAGTTCCATTTTCTGCATCTCGGATGTCATCAAACTTCTTCAAAATTTGAGAAATTACACTTCTGTGGCCTGCACGTATCGATCCTAGCTTGGTCAGTCGGTACCAAATATCTAGGATAGTGGAATTGGACTTGTGGGCTCAATAAGAAAGCGTGACTGGTGATACTTGTAATGATTCAAATTCAGTAAAAGACGTCACAAGAAACGTTACGTTACAATACATAAATAGCGGCAGCGCGAACGAATGTCTCTTGAACACGATCCTGGACAGGAGTTATTTGGTCACCACGGGATTACATACTAAACATAAATTTGATTTTACATTGCTTTCTTGGATAAAGTGAAGAACATGAACTGGTACAACTAGAGCAGTGTTATCATTAACACAAATGCGTGATGTTAATTACAACATTCATGGGCTTTACTCAAGTCTTAGAAGAATTTTAAGTATGGCCAAATATGCATGATATGATTGGCTAAGAATTAAGATTTGAGTTAAAAAAATTCTTTATAGTGTGGGGCTCGATATTGAGGCACGGTAAATTTGATTTTCTGATAATCTGACCCTGACAAAAATTCAAGCCCTCTCTACCAGAAAATTAAAAGGTCTGTGCCTAAATTAAGGCAAAAGATTTTTAAGAAATATATCAATGTCGAAAACTCGTTTAAAACACTTTAATATTAAGTTGCGTATAAGAAGCTCTTCTCTACATTAATAGTTTCATCAGTTACTAAAAGTATTTAAAGCCCAATATACCAAATGTTGCAGAACATTAAACCAAAAGTATAAATTCAAAATATAGAGAATGACTGTAATCAATTACTGTCTGGACACCTGAGTTCATAAAATGGATTTTTATCATTTTGAAAGTCTAAACATTAGATTTATTAGACAATCTTTTGTTGGTAAATTAACCTTATTGAGTCGTCCAAGAAAACATTTATTTCTGTATACCTCACAAATGATTCTGAATGGAGAATTTTAAATCTCATGGAATATGCTTTAATACAACTATATATAGCCATATAATCTCGTTCATTTTTAAAAAAAATATTTTTTACTGTATCTGGGTACGAGTAAACTGCATTTTAATTCTGTCCAAGCAGTTATATGGTGACATGAATGGAACAATTTTCTGATTACAATTAAGAATTTAACAACACCCCCCCCCCCTCCCCCCCCCCCCCCCAAAATAAAAAGAGGACCATATGTTAATAGAATCATGAGTCAAAATTGCGCAAAATAATCTGGTTAAAAAATGGAAAAAATCGCCGACACAAGGGGAATTTGCGCAAAAGAATTACAACCATGTATAATTTATAATCAGAATAATCACGAGTACAGGTTGTTAATATTGAAATGATCATGTGTGGGGATTACAATACATGCTCATGTAACTTCGACATAGATGCAGTTTACTAAATGCAGATTTATTTTGTTTAAATTTTGTGAACGATATAGGTTGTGCCTGTGGCTATAAAGACTTGATACATTATCTTTTCGAATGCTCTTTATTTACCTTAGCACGAGAACAATTAAAAACAAGTCTAAATTGTCAAGATGAATTAAAAATTGAAACCTTACTTTTTGGCGATGATACATTATCCAATCACTTAGATATGCAGATATTTAAATCAGTTCAACTATACATCAAATGTACTAAACATTTTGACAGAATTTGATCACAAAAATTTCATTTTTTTTTCATATTTCAAAAATTTTCCCTCTTTTGATTTGGCATTTCTCTTGCTGGCCTTGTTAATTTTTAAAACTGCACAATATATTTGTTACTATTTGTATGAATGCTGTTTTGGTTGCATTTTGTATATATTTATGTAATTTCTTATTTATTGCTGATGCATATGTAGTATAAGTTTAAAAAATATTTAAGGGATGCCCTTTAAAAAGGGAGGATATTTTTAGAAATTTTTGTATTTGTTTTTATTTGTTAAAATGTTCATCTGATAAAAAAATACTTACAAGAAGAAGTACTGCTGGTGTCGCTTAAAAGAGAAATATACCTGTAAGGTATATATCTTCAAATTTCAAATCCCACTTACCTCATTCACTATGTCAAGACATTTCATTATTCTTTATATTAACGTCGACATTTTGACGAAATGTCATAAAAAATTTGAATTCATAAAAAATTGATTAGAAAATTTTGAGTATTTACAAAAATAAATAAAAACTAGAGACCATTTCATTTGGAGCAGTGGTAAATATATATAATTTGTACTATTCAATTAAAGGCGTCCAGAAATTCAGGATTGTGGCAATACTCATATATATCTGATTTGTATTTGGAAAAAAAACCTGTCCTGGAACTTCATCTGTTTAAAGTTAAAAGATACACGTAATCCCCGGAAATCATGCAACTGTGATCCAATGTATAGTTGTTCAAATACTACGTTGTCCTGATTTTCACCGGACGTTAAACAATAATTCACCCACCCGTCAAATACTACGTAATTATCGACTGCACTTATTTGGAAAAAAGTTTTAAATTCGTTATGGAGATGCCCCTTACAGAACCTTGTCACTGCGTACACCTCAATGAAGTTTGGGATGTCATAGTAATGCAACGTTATTCCCATTGTTTGACGTCAAGAAAAAAAACATATGCCCAAAATAGGCCCATGATACTCAACATAGTAGCATCAAATATGCCCAAAATAGGCCCATGGCACACAACTCTTTCAAATGAACGAATAAAAACTTTCTTGAAGCAATAAAATAAGAAAATAAATAGTTCGTGCACATTTGCACCCCCTATTTACCAGTGAATCAAGTATTCGTTTATACTGATCAGTCCCAAGAACTCAGATTAAACAAGACAACTAAAACACCAAATGCACCTGTTTGAAGCCAAAGCAAAAACATAATGCGTTTCCCACTTCGTGGCACGCATAACCAGTATTGTACAATACTGGTATATAAAATTTGTTCTAGTATTGTAATCAGAATCTTCCAGAATTGCAGAAATTGGCATTTCTCTTGCTGGCCTTGTTAATTTTTAAAACTCCACAATATATTTGTTACTATTTGTATGAATGCTGTTTTGGTTGCATTTTGTATATATTTATGTAATTTCTTATTTATTGCTGATGCATATTTATTATAAGTTTAAAAAATATTTAAGGGATGCCCTTTAAAAAAGGGAAGATATTTTTAGAAATTTTTGTATTTGTTAAAATGTTCATCTGATAAAAAAATACTTACAAGAAGAAGTACTGCTGGTGTCGCTTAAAAGAGAAATATACCTGTAAGGTATATATCTTCAAATTTCAAATCCCACTTAACTCATTCACTATGTCAAGACATTTCATTATTCTTTATATCAACGTCGACAATTTGACGAAATGTCATAAAAAATTTGAATTCATAAAAAATTGATTAGAAAATTTTGAGTATTTACAAAAATAAATAAAAAGTAGAGACCATTTCATTTGGAGCAGTGGTAAATATATATAATTTGTACTATTTAATTAAAGGCGGCCAGAAAGTCAGGATTGTGGCAATACTCATATATATCTGATTTGTATTTGGAAAAAAACCTGTCCTGGAACTTCATCTGTTTAAAGTTAAAAGATACGCGTAATCCCCGGAAATCATGCAACTGTGACCCAATGTATAGTTGTTCAAATACTACGTTGTCCTGATTTTCACCGGACGTTAAACAATAATTCACCCACCCGTCAAATACTACGTAATTATCGACTGCACTTATTTGGAAAAAAGTTTTAGATTCGTTAATGAGATGCCCCTTACAGAACCTTGTCACTACGTACACCTCAATGAAGTTTGGGACGTCATAGTAATGCAACGTTATTCCCATTGTTTGACGTCAAGAAAAAAAACATAGGCCCAAAATAGGCCCATGATACTCAACGTAGTAGCATCAAATATGCCCAAAATAGGCATATTTGGCACACAACTCTTTCAAATGAACGAATAAAAACTTTCTTGAAGCAATAAAATAAGAAAATAAATAGTTTGTGCACATTTGCACCCCCTATTTACCAGTGAATCAAGTATTCGTTTATACTGATCAGTCCCAAGAACTCAGATTAAACAGGACAACTAAAACACCAAATGCACCTGTTTGAAGCCAAAGCAAAAACATAATGCATTCCCCACTTCGTGGCACGCATAACCAATATTGTACAATACTGGTATATAAAATTTGTTCTAGTATTGTAACCAGAATCTTCCAGAATTGCAGATACTGGAAGATATTGGTAAATACTGGGGTGCCAGTATTGGACTCAAATATATAATTGTTATTGTGATTTTCCAGTATTTTCCAGAATTGCAGATTCTGGAAGATACTGGAAAATTCTGGAAATCCAGAATTGTAATTTGTCTTAATTTTCTGGGACAACCAGAATTGCAGATACTGGAAAATACTGGAAGATTCTGGTTACTCAGAATTGCAGATATAGGAAAATACTAGAAGATTTTTGGCAATTCCTTTCACAATAAATAAAAAAAAAGCAAATAAACTCCTTCAGGGTTTACATGAATTTTAAAAGAATCCTATTCTTACTCTAGCCTCCTCTTTGAATATATATTATTTTTTTGTACAATTTAAATTGTTCTATTATTGCTAATCTTGGCTTAAATCTCCAAATTCTGTTTTTGCATATAAATTTGAAAGAGGACCACATGAGGACCATTCAACCTAAGTGTGGTTCCAATTATTTTGTAAATTTACAATACTAGTAAATTCCAGAATTGTACTGTCCACAATTCTTGATTTCCCAGTATTGTAAATATACAATACCAGTGACTCCAGTATTGTTGAGATGTGCAATTCTGGAGATCCAGTATTGTTCTAAAAGTATTGTACGTTGAGTGGCAGTTTTCCTGAATACTGGTAACAGTTATTGTCCCAGTATTTTATTTAAAAGCAAAAATAATTCTGGAAATCCCAGAATTGATCTTTAACAATACTGGTATTTCCAGAATTTTAGGCGAACAATACTAGTAAAACCAGAATTGCAGGGATTTTTTTCACAATTCTGGTAATTCATGTAATTGTTTTTCAACCAGAATTGTTGACAATACTGGTTTTCCAGTAAAGAATTCTAGAATTACCAGAATTGTTTGCATAATACTGGATCAAATTTTATATACCAGTATTGTACAATCTTAAATTCATCTATTTCTTGTACATGTATTTTCAAAATGATTCTAATTTGTGTTAAGAAAACACTTAAACACTGACATGAATAATTAATAAAATATTTTATTGCAATGTGGTAATGGTGAGAATGATAAAAACAAAGGAAATAATGTAGTGATATAACCACAAGTAATAGAACCTATGTTCTTAATGTTTGAACTTTTACATGTAGCTCAATTGCCCCAAAGGGCCATGTGAGCTATTGCCATCACTTTGCATCTTTTGTCATAAAATTTCCTTTAAAGACCTTCTTCTCTGAAACCTTGGGGCCAATTTGTACCAAACTTCCATAAAATGGTCCTTTGGCAGCCATTTTTAATTCTTGAATTCCAACCAACATGGCTGCTATTACTAAAAATAGAAAAAAGGAGAGAGGTGGGGGATGAAATGAATTTTATGGCTAGATGGAACCTAACTTTGCAGCAATGGGCCTTAGATGGTCCCCTTTCAGAATTGTGTTCCATGACTCAGTTTGTCAACCAAGGTGGCCGAAACAGTATAACATACGATCAATGTGGGACAATTTGTTTCAAAATTTTCTTTTCTTAAACCACTATGCCAGCTGGAACCAAACGTTTTGTTCCCATGTCAGAAACTGAATGTCATACTTGAGTTTAGATGCTCCCCTTTCAGATTTGTTTCTAATTACCTGGTACAATGTATGTCGGCCGAGGTTTCCACCACAGCAGAAGTTTAACATATGAACCTATGGGGAATTTCACTTAAAAATCTCATTGTCTGAAACTTAATTTATCTGGACTTAGATCCTATATACATGGTATATACATGTACTGATATAGAAAATTTATTTAAAAAACGTCTTGTCTGAAACCATTGAGCCTGTTGGAACCAAATTGGCAGCAATGGGCATTGGGAGCTCATAACATGAAATGCTAACCAAGATGACCACTACAGTAGATCATAATTGTGTCTGATGGCATCACACATGAACTTTATTAAACATAGGACCAATCTAGACAATTAACTTGAAAATCTACACTGAAACCAGTGTGCAAAAGGGAACTTAACATGAGGTTGTCTTCCTTTAGATATTTATTACAATGTATTTGACTGTAATATGTGTAAACTACAAAATGTACAATGTATGATGGTGACTACAGCTTACATAGAACTGGATGGGAAATTGCACTTCGCAAAGTCTTCTGTGAAACTTTATCCAGTCTAAACAAATTTTGGCAGCAGTAGTATTTACATGTTGATGATCCAATATCAAACAATTGTCCATTGATAGCCATTGATTTGCAACTTCAGTCCAAGGCTCCTGGGAGTCCTTCCGTCCATTTGTCACAGTTATTTGTCAGCGCAACTCCTCCGCTGATTTGATTTCGTTCAAATTTTGTAGGATTGTTAGTCACCTTTTGTACTTGATCCTATTGCACCGCCATTTTGATTCAACAAATTGTACCGGAGTTATGGGACTTTAACTTTTTTCTGCATTGCACACTATAGGATCACTTTGTCAGTGCAGCTCCTCTGATACAGCGGATTGGATTTCATTTAAATTTTGTAGGACTGTTATTCACCATATGTATTTGATCCTATTGCACCATTATTTTGATTTGACAAATTTTACGGGAGTTATGGGACTTTAACTTTTTTCTGCATTCGACACTATAGGAACACCTTGTCAGCGCAACTCCTCTGAGACGGCTGATCAGATTTCAATAACATTATGTGGGACTGTTAGTCACCATACATGTATGTTCTTGATCCAATCCCACCGCCATTTTGATTTGACAAATTTTGCAGGAGTTATGGGACTTTAATGTTTTTGTGCATGTGACACTAAAGGAACTCTTTGTGGACGCAAATTTTTAATTGTATTGCACTGCAATTTTTTTGATTATGTGTTGACCTCCATACTGTGCCACCATTTCAATAATACACATTTTGTATATCTTGTAGGGCTTTGACTTTTCTCTGCGGCGGGGGACATATGGCTACATGTAGCAATCTTGTTTACTTTTGTTCTATTGAATTTAGTCATATAATATTTTAACACACAGGTTCCCCATTAAAAATACAGGTTGGGATTGATTTTTGGATATCTTGCCTCTCACTTTTTTTCTGGGGTTCAGTGCAAATTGGCTAAAAATTTGGCAATTTATCATGCATTTTTTACATTTTCTAGCAATATAAAACAGTCTACATAAAACTTCTTGTATTCTGCAATGTATTGAATATGGATTAAGGTAAAAAAAAAGACATATTATCTGATAATGGGATACATAAATTCATGGATTGTCACTTCATCAAAAGTTTTTGAAATACTTAATTTTGTTGATTGTCAAATCAGAAATATAAAAAAAATTGTAATTAAAGTTTTTATCACTTTAAGTCTTATAAATTGCTCTTCTTCGAAGTACATGTATACAAGATCAGCTGTGAAAATAAAAGATAAATTGACAATTAATAATATTGACCTAGGGGTAAATGTATGTGTCAAAATGTTAATCCTATTACATGTACATGTATAATCATTCAAAATGGTTTTATAAGATGTTGTTGCAGTTTATTTCTTGATCATTTCATCGTATTTTTAATTTTTGAAATGTCACTCAGTATTAGATTTGTTTTGATGAGTTTCGAAAAAGCTTTTGTGACTGCATGGAAAACACACTTCAGTTAAAAACTGAAAGTCCATACTGCAATTAATTTAATGACAAAAACAGTAACTGGATTTTTATGCCCTACCCATGAATATGGAAGGGGCTTGTACTCCTTATAGATTTAACCTTGTCCATCTGTCATGTCTGTCCAGTTTGGTTAAGGTATCCGGATCACAATAGATAATGATCGAAAATTGTATCTCTCTTTGACCGTGAATGGCTGAACCAAACAATTTAAAGCTGGAATTTTGTTTATATATTTTTCTCAAGTTGAAACACACCTTGTTGCTTATATGCAGAGTGTAAAAATTAATTAGTTATATTTCCGAAGTTTGCTGATAATTACCGAGGTCATTTCAGTTGCATTGTATGGAACATCCGGGAACTTTTTAATAATCACATGGTCATTAATGGTCCGGATACCTTAAGTTTTTGTGTTCAGGTCTATTTCTTAAAAACCTATTGAGAAATATCATGTAATATAATACCACTACAGTCCTTTTAAAAATAAAACGCTGAACATAGTTTAACAACATTTGGGTTAACTTTGACCAACATTTAATGCATGAGTGACTCTGATAAAGTTTTGCCTTTAATTTCATATCCTTGGAATCCATGATGTTATATCAATGATATCTGTTTACATTACAACAATGTATAAAATGCATTTCTCCAAAAGTTGGTTCATTATGACCTACATTTCATGCTTGAGTGGCTTTCACTTATTGAGTTATATCAATGATATCATACATGTACAAATTCATTCATCTTAAATAGTACACAAATATAAGCAACATTTGAGTCACCAAAACCTGCATTTTATGCTTGAGTGAAATGTTTGCACTAAGGTATATTTTTAAAGAACCTATAGTAATATATTGATGATATTTCACAACTACAATCATCTTACATTGTACATAGTACAATACAACTGAGCAACACTTGAGTCACCATGACTTATATTGTATGCTTGACTGACTTTGATTAAATTTTTCCACTGGGATGTATTATTAAAGATCCTATGGTAATGTAGAATGATATTTCCCAGTTACAGGCATCTTATATAGTACATCCTGTAAACATGATGTATTATGAGACTTTTATATATTTAAACATGTTAAAATAATTCTCAAAAAGATTTCCAGTCATGAATAATAGATGACAGTGCTGACAGGGAATCTGTGGCTGACACACACATTCTCTAGTTTATTTATCAAATGCACAAATACATTTACTATTATTTCTGAAGTAGTATCAATTTATCATACTCAATATCCAAATACCTGTTCAAACCTTGCAGTGCTCTCCCCAGGCTTATATATAGCACAGTGGTACCACTGTACTATAATTTATCACCACTGTTCTATTAATTTTGAAAAATGTACAGGTTTATATATTTTTTTTTTTTTGATGCAGTGATCTGTTCCCCTTTTCCATTGTTTACATTAGTGGAAACCTGAATAATTAAAAAGTTAAAATCCAGTAAAATTCTAAACAATAATTTATTATTTCTCATAAATCATAAGAAACCTTTTTCAAATTCTTAAAAATGCCTAGTTTTTACAATACTAGAATAATTCATAACAAACATATGTGAACTATTAAAAATTTATGGGGATTACACTGCCTTGGACAGAAGTAGCCTACTTCTATCAAAGTTGTACATTGTAGTTAGATCCTTTTTTTCATTGAACATTTAAATTGGTGGTTTGCTGAGACCAACAAAAGCCACTAACATTGGTATGAAAATTGAAACAACACATATTTTTTAATATATTGTCCAATGGAAAAAATTTAGGGTATATTAGTGTGGTGATGTTCAAGACCTGGGTGGGGTGGGCTGTAGGGTTGCAACAAACACTGGCAAAGAAATGGTTCCTGTTTGCTAACACTCAGACAGCCTATTTTTGTTAGGTATAGAAACTGAAAAATTTACATATTAGAAATGTTTTGAATAACTTCATACAATACCCTACAACATAACATGATTTTATATTAATATCTCCTGATTTATTCAATTTCATCGTTATTAAATTACCACTAATAACATCATTATAATTCAACCATGTATGACTGATATTTAAATGTTATGTCATTACCGTACTTTTAAACCTTTGTGTGAGAATATCATATTTTCATCATTTCTGATTGACAAATTCATATGACATGACATGTAACATTTATCACGCATTGGATAAATATAGTATTTCAGGTCAAAGATACTACCTTGTTTAAGTACTAAACAAATTTTAAAATTTTTTATATTTTTTTTCCAATAGTATTGTATTTTAAAAATAACTAAAAAATATAATTACAATACATTCACTATAATCTTGTCAGTTAGGGGTGAGATTTTGAATTAACAGAAAAAAGAATCTTTAAATAAGTATGGTCAAGAAATACCAAATGGATATTCAAAGGAGGGAACAATCAAAACAACTGACAAACTCCGGAGAACAACGAAGACAAGACCAAAACAATACATTCACTACAATTAAAAACTAAAAACATGAACAAACTGGGGGTAGACTCAAGTGCTCCGGAAGAGTAAGCAGTCTCTGCTTACTGCAGGAGACCCGCCATGCTGCCCATGTCAAATCCGGTGTGAGGAAGGGATAACATCTATGGAACAGGTCCATTTTCATTTGGGAAACGGTTTTTTCATACCTGTCCACCAAGTCATAATGATGTCCATAAAACTTTAATAAGGATGACTCCAACTTAGGAGCAACTTTTCTGATTGAGTAATTTTGTACATGTACAAAATGTATATGGGATACTTTGTGTAATAAAAATTTTTTTTTTTTAATTTTTGCAAAAAGGGGTGTTTTGATTACTGGACAAGTGTGACCACCAGAACTGAAAATATTGAAATATTAATTAAAAATATTATCATCTGAAAGTATTGGGACAATTGACATCAAATTTGGGGGATTGGTCCTTATGAGGTTCCCTTTTAAAATTGTCTCTTGACCATTGACCAATATGGCTATAGTTAAAAGAGCAAGAAATATCTAACAAATAGTTACAACCTACAATTATACTGAGGGTCATATGGAGGTATATGGACTAGATGCTTAATATGGACTGAAGAAAAGCTGATATGAACTTAAATTTTTTTTTTTTTTTTGAGGGACACTGAGCATATAAATGTACTGGTACCGCCATTTTACTCGAAGTTTCATGAACATTTGTTATATTTTACTTTCTAATTGCTTTTAGATTTAGATTGAATTGGTCTAGGTCTGGCTGATCCATATATACCGTCATATGAAATGTCTTCGATCATGTGATCAATAATAATAGAATAAATGTAAATTTAAAATGTAAAAATCTTCCCAGAAACTACTGGTTTGAGCAATTGATACCACACTTTGATAAAGTGGTCTTAGGTAGTCTTTCTTTAAAATAACGAAGAGGAGTTTAGACTGGATCAATATGACGGCTTTTACAGAAAAAAATCTGCAAATACAATGTAGCATCAGTGATACTTTTTTTTATTTGTTGTATGAAGTTAAGTCTATTTCTAATTCAAACTGAATTCTAATTATAACAACACAGCAAACAGATTTATATCAGTTCAAATTCAGTAATCCGAATCAGAATCGTATTGTAAATGAAAGCATTGTAAGAATATCAGTTCATGAGTTTGTATTCTTTTGTTTTTATTTCAGGCACAATGTTGCCTTTGGAAGGCATCATGTGGGCTTTGTTGTTTTTGTCTACCACCGATAAATGAATCAACAAGTAGTCGTATAATGTACACCATATTTTTCATGGCTGGATTTGTTATATGCTGTCTGATGTTGTCACCTAACTTTGAACAAGCCATTATGGAAAATGTAAGTACATGTATATTTCTATTGATTAACATTTAAACTTTCTTTGTGATATTACAAATTCCAGCGGACAGCACTAACTATGCTAACTTCAACAATCACTTGAAGCAACCAGATCTTGCCAAGTACCAATTCTCACCATTCCATCTGATGTACTGGTCTACAGTGTTGAAAGGGTTAAAATGAAGGATTAAAGACAACATAAAATGATATGGCAAAAGCAGGTATATAAATTCGCTGCGTAACATGGGGAAAAGGCTCTCTAAAGCTCGCCCAAGTAAATTTTGTATTTTCCGACGATGACTTTGTATTGTATACATGTATATCATCTTTCTTGTTTTCTGATATAACAGATTTTATTGCAAGAACTATTCCTTTACCATATTTACCAGTATTGATAATATAAGTACTAGAAATTAATGAATATTCAAATTTTTATCTTGATCATAATTAACAATAGTATCTGGACAATTGTCTTCCCTTATTTAAATAATTTTTTAGCTCACCTGGCCGAAGGCCATGTGAGCTATTGCCATCACTTGGCGTCCGTCGTCGTCTGTCGTCGTCCGTCGTCGTCCGTCGTCGTCGTTAACAATTTTTCAAAACTCTTCTCCTCTGAAACTAATTGACCAATTGGAACCATACTTGGTATGAATGTTCTTTGGGGTATCCTGCATAGAACTGATGTGGGGATTTTTGATCCGTCGAAAAACATGGCCGCTGTTACTAAAAATAGAACATAGGGGTCAGACAACAGTTTTTCGCAAATATCTCAAAAATCATTAGGTTATGGCAGATTCTGGCAGGTTGAAAGTGTTCAGCATGATGAGAGCTACCTGTATGCTGATTTTCGTGAAAATCTGTCAATTGATGTTAGAGTTATTGCCCTTTTTTGACATTTTTGGCTTTTTTTTATGTTATTATTTCAAAAATCTTCTCCTCTGAAACTACTTGACTAATTAGAACCAAACTTGGTATGAATGTTCCTTGGGGTACCCTGCATAGAACTGATGTGGGGATTTTTGATTCGTCGAAAAACATGGCCGCTGTTACTAAAAATAGAATATAGGGGTGCATGTGTTGTTTTTGGCTTATAACTTAAAAACCGTTACAGATATCAAAAATCTGACATGGGCTAAAATTGATCAGCATGACAAGATCTACCTAACATGAAAGTTTGAAGGATATTGTAAAACCCATTTAGGAGTTATTGCCCTTTTTTTGTCAAATTTTCATAATTTAACATTTTTCGTCATTTATCTCCAAAACTATTTGAGATAGAAGTGAAATCTAAATTTGAAAAATGTTTGCCATGTTGAGATCTACATACCCTGAAATTTTAAAGGAAATCCCAAAACCCATTTAGGAGTTATTGCCCTTTTTTTGTCAAATTTTCAAAATTTAACATTTTTCGTCATTTATCTCCAAAACTATTTGAGATAGAAGTGAAATCTAAATTTGAAAAATGTTTGCCATGTTGAGATCTACATACCCTGAAATTTTAAAGGAAATCCCAAAACCCATTTAGGAGTTATTGCCCTTTTTTCGTCAAATTTTCAAAATTTAACATTTTTTGTCATTTATCTCCAAAACTATTTGAGATAGAAGTGAAATATAAATTGAAAAATGTTTGCCATGTTGAGATCTACGTACCCTGAAATTTTGAAGGGAATCCCAAATTCTATTTAGGAGTTATTAGTTTGTGTAATTTGAGGTCGGGTTCTGTTACATTTATTTAAGGTTCACCCTTATTCCTGGTCAATTTTGTCAACTTCCTGCCAGGACTGCCACCACCAGGGAACATATTTTAACATTAAACCTTATGAAAAATAAATCTTCAACAAATTTTCCCTGAACAATTGAACCAATTGCAACAAACTTTGTCAAATAGTTGATTAATTGTCCAATGAAAACAGACTCCAGGTGAGCGATACAGGCTCTGGTGAGCCTCTTGTTTCATGAAGTGAGGGTGAAAGCATTTTGATTCTGACCAAGTAAGTGAGTATAATTTTGATTTTTATATGGAGGCTATGAAAACATCTGAAAAAAGCATGATATTTTTTTAAGAATAGCCAAAGTAGCAATATAATGATTTTTATTTCAGATATCAGGTTTTAATGATACTTGCATAGACTTAAAAGCAGGACCAAACTGCCATATGTTAACAGGATATAAAGCAGTATACAGATTGTGTTTTGGAATGGTTGTTTTCAGTTTCTTTATGTTTTTATTGACACTGTGTGTCTCGTCCAGTGCACAGTGCAGAGGAACTTGGCATAATGGGTAAGTTCTTTATAATTTCAAATATAATGTAGGATATTTTATTGTTAATATCTGCAGTTTCCTTTGAGTTATTAAATTATCTACATGTACAGAAATTAGTATTACGTTTTTCACGTTTTTTTGTATTAATGAAAAAAATTGTATCATGCTACATGTACATCTATTTATGTTCAATTCAGGGAATTGTTTCCCCGAAAATGTTGAAAACCAAAACAACAAATTCCAAAACATTGTAGAGCAAATTTTAAAAAAAAACAAAAATGACTAAAAGAGTAAAGCCAAAACCATCTAAGATAAGTGCTATGCATGATTGAGATACTCCTTATTTTGACAAAATGACATTTCTGTAATAGAAAATTTAAAGATGATGAGATATCAGGAAATTTGAGTTTAAGAATTTTAGATAACAAAAAGTTATTGCATTGTTGATACATAACATGCATACAGACCAATTTGACACTTATTAGAGAAAAAACTAATCTCAAATACAAAATGCAATAGAAATTTTATGTATAATGACAAATTTTTGCCAAATACAGATTCTGGTCTCCTCAGTCTATTAAAAAAAATTAGAAAACGTCAACAAAAATGATCATATGGTAGATAAAGTTATATACACCTTTGACACTATAAACTGTTTTCCAGTTGTCTTGTTTTTTGCATAACAGATGTAATAGCTAGAACTACTCTTTTGCCATATAATGTTTTCTTACCTATTTTGAAAAGAATTTTCTTTAAGAGGGATTTTCCAACTCCTTGAACCTCTTTTCTGAATCTTATTCTGCATTATGTCAAATTGCAGAAGTCTTTAATAGGTTACCACAGATATGATGATTTATGATAAATTATTACACCTCAGTATATACAATGTACATGTGTATTAAATATAGTTACGAATAAATTTTTTTCTCTGAAAAACTCCAACCTTAAGTGAATAGTTTCTTGACTATTGTCCCTCGAAATATTCACTGACAGAAAAAATGTGCCAACTATATTTTTTTTAAGAGTATTTTAGTTTTATCATATACATGTAGTAATGGAAAATGCAGAGAATTCTGAAAGATTATTTAGCAGTTTAGCAGACAACAGACGGAGGCATTGGGAAGAAAATATTTTTATGCTAATGCTACAAAATGTATATTTCCTATTTTATAAATTAGAAATTTTTAAAATGTATCATTAACAAATTTCTAATTGATAAAATGGGAAATAAAGCATTAACATACTGATGATACAAGGCATATGTCAGTTCAATACAATAAGTTTTTATTTTTGTCTTTAGTATAATACCCTAAAAAACAGATATCTATGAAATGGCCATGAGAACAATAGCTTTGGCTTGGGTAATAGTGAACTTGCCATTTAATAGGTATATGATATCACAACAAAAAATATTACATGTATATATTGTTTTTATTGGCAAGGATCTATAGTTGGTTTGATATGTCCAGCCAACAAAAGTTAGAGCACATACAGATTTTCTTTGCTGTGTGTCTGTCACACCTCAGGTTAAGGTTTTCGTTGAAGCTTTTTTTCTATGAAGATGGGGTCACATCATTATGACACTTGGTACCATTTACATCATGATATGAACTTTCTAAAATATATGCTGCTTCAAGGTTTTGACCTACATGGTAGATTTCACAGTTCATTGAACATGGGGAATGAGATTGTGAATACTCAGGTTAAGGTTTGCATTGCAGATTTTTTCCATGAAGATTGGGTCAAATCATCATTAAACTTGATACACATGTACATCATGATATGAGCTTTCTAAATTGTATGACTTTTTATGGTTTTGACCTGGGTTTCACAAAGGACATGTAATTTTGCTGACTCAGGTTTAGGTTTTCATTTAAGCTTATTTTCTATGAAGATGGGGTCACATCATGATGACAACTTGTACACATGTACATCATGATATGAACTTTCTAATTATATGCCTTTTCTTGAGTATGATTTAATTTTCATGGTTCTGGTTTGCTCATAGGAAATGTAGTAGTGCCACCCCAGGTTAAGGTTTGCTTTGAAGCTTTTTGTTGCACACTAAAATTGATTTTATATAGTTATATGATGTTAGAAGGAAGATTATGACACTTTTGGTTAGTTATGGGAAAAATGCTAATACACTGCAGTACTTTCTAGAAGGTATAGAAAGTTAAATTCTTCTATGTGTTATTCAGTTAAATGACTAATCAATTTCGGTCAACTATTTGGAAGGCAGACATAAGTGTCGTCCTGACACATGTTCTTGTTTTAAATAAATTTGATGCAACCATATGATGAAATGACAGTATATGTACATTTATATATAAGAATATATGTTTATCTTAGGTTTTGGTTGTGGAAATTTCTCTTGCTACTAGGATGCTGTGCAGGAGGATTTTTCGTGCCATCAACATACAGCATATGTAAGTTATGATATGGAGTTTAACTTGAACAATGGGTATTTTGAACAATTTTGTAAGTCCTTTTGTTGAATGGTCTGTTTGGAAGACTTTTGATTACTTAACATACCCTATACATGTACCTTCAACTGTTTTTGTTTATCTTTTGTTTAGTTGAACATATGTCTATACAATTTAGCTACTTTTATGAAAATGTAAGAATATGGAGTAACCATTGATGAGCCTACATTGATTGACAAGAGAAAAGCACTGATTATATAAATATTCTCAAAAACAAAGGTGTCAAAAATGTAACATAAGTAAATACTTATATATTTAATATCTATATGATAATACAAGTCAGTTTAATTTTTCAGATTGGATGTATGTTGGCATGGTAGGAGGATCTATCTTTATTGTGCTACAGCTTATTTTACTGGTGGATTTTTCACACTCTTGGAATGCAACTTGGTAAGATCAAAATAGTTCCTTTTTCTGTTATTTCCTAGCCAATTTTCATGAAAGTTCCAGATAAAATAAATACTAGTAAATTATTTTCATGGACAATTCTAAATTTCTCAAATATAGATTTTTCCAAAAATTTAAATGTCAGTGAACTTTCATGTTGGTATTTGAGATGAGGATAAGGTTAAAAATTGCTCAAGTTTGAGAAATTATGAAACCCAGGCTTTATTCATTTGAATATATTTTTTATGATGACTTGTTTAAAATTGTATTGCTTGTATCAGAATTTTGATAATAAAAAATACAGCTAATTGCAAGTAAAGGTCAGGAATATTTACATAATAAAATTTGACCACAAATTTGGAAAACATAGATGATAAGAAATTAGTTACTGTTATAAATTTCCCTCTCTACCTATTGTTCTTTCAGGACTGGTTTAAAAAAGAATAAGAAAAATTGGATAGGGTACTGTGGTGAGTTTACATTGTAAGATTTGTTTAAATATTTTTGTATGTAAAGATACAGGATAACATTCTTTTCTTGTATTTTTACTTTGATAAAAAAGTAAATATCAAATTACAAACCATTGCCATTATATGATTCAATTTTCATGCTTCAGTGTATATCGTCTACTTTTATCAAATTAGATGTCATAAAACAGCCCACCATTTTTTTTGATGGCTGAAATTTACCATTCAGTTGGCAGTTTCCTGTTTGCTTTTTAAATGGAACTGTATAACCAGTAAAATTGAAAGTCCCAAACCATTGAGAACCATACATAAGTTTTGAGATGTCATGGATGTTGATATATTTTCTGGGGTAGAAATTGTACTTTCAGCAATTATCGAAATGTGTTATCTTCATTTATATTTCATCATGAGTTTTTTACAGAATTTATGAGGAAATTTTTCATGTAAGAAGTATACATTTATTTCATTCACTTCATCACCTATCTTTCCTGTTTCATGTCTCATGCTTTGAAAGATTTCATCATTGTCCAACATTTCTTCATTCTGAAAATTTCCCAACTACCATATGAAAGATTTAAATTTCTCATCTACTTTTAAACAAAATTCAAATTACTTTTTTATCATATTTGCTTTGATGAGATACATCACTCAGTTGTCTCTATCAACCAAGTTATCTGTAGAAGATAATTTTTTCCCACACTGGCTCTTTAGAAAAAAAGGGAGGTTATTTTATTACCTCCCCTGTGTAATTTGGCTAAGGTCAGATAACTGACTGTTTCTTATTGTTTTATTTTCATTATCATATTCTAAGTACCATATTTGCACACCATAGGCTAATAACGCATTATTCAAGTGCTATTAGAACGTATTCAGGCTGATATGGCCATATCAGACCAGGTGCGTTACGTGGTCAGGCTGATATTGCCATATCAGGTCGGGTGTATAACGTCAAACATACTTACGAAGTATATGATAAACAGATTAATGCATGAACTAATCCACATCGGACCAGGTATCATCCCTTGACCCATATCAGACCTTGGACAAGCCCTCAGTCCAATGTGGGAATCTGAGGATGATACCCTATCTGATATGGATTAGGTCATATATTAATTTATAATCATTAAAGTACAAATGTATCCTGACCCTAACATTATATGTTCCATGCAGAGTAATAGCAGTGACCTCATACATTTCGTTATTAAGTTATTTACATAGACTAATACAAACCATTTATCGTACTTCCCTACGTCTATATCACCCTGCTCAGCCAGTCTGTAATCTCTGTATTAAGGCTTTGTGACGTATTAGGAGACATTATCCGTGACATCAGGACTTATCAACGACGTCACAATATGAGAGCAGGACTTATTAGCGACATTACAATGTGAGAGCAGACGTTATCAAGCTTACCTCCAGGAGGACAAAAAAGGCGTAAAAAAATGTCTTACAGGTGCGACTAAAATGTATGGAGTTTGTACGATAAACAGATTATCGGGTTTTCTGCGTAAATATATAGTAAAATATCAGCCGCTCAACACAGTATGAATATTTTAGGCTCGTTCGCTGCGCTCACTCGCCAAAAATCTTCATATTGTGGCTTGCGGCTGATATTTTATGATATCAATGTGCAGAAAACCTGATAATCTATACATATTGTGTGACAGAGACTATTATGTGTAACAAAAAGCCTGATATTTGTTGATTGTTATCAATTGAATATAAAATTCAATTTTAATTCCCTCCACAATAATAACTGAAGTTATTAAAAGTACCTCGTAACTCATTGGAATGAAATGTGGTATGAAGAAATGTTGATAAGAAAACAGATGAGGAAAACAAATTGCATTTCAGTTTCTTAGGTGGTCTAAGACGACAGTTCTAGTTTATTGCATTCTAACACTTTTGTTTTCTGAATGCACATGTATATGAGCATTTAGTTAAAATCAAAAACTATTCAGGTCTTCCAGAATTTTTGTCTGCCGAAATTTAAATTATCTCCCTTGTTTATATACAAAATTTTGCAGAGACAAGATACCAAATAAATTTTCTCCTTACACATGATCTTTGTAAATTTACAAACACTTGACCTCTTAATTTCTTGCAAATGATTTCAGTCAAAGTATTTACATATTCTGAATATTATATAGAAGCATGATATTGATACTTTAAATTTACTGTTACAAAAATTTTTTTTTTAAACTAAAGAGTATCTTCCTCATGCATAGGTCTGTCCTTTGATGGTTTTGTCTTTACCTTTTTGGTCATTTTGGAATTTTTTTAAATTTGCTCTTTAACGTTTCGGATTTTTGATTGGATTTTCAGCAACTGATGAGTAATAAATCCATAATGTTCATATTTTGTGCATCAAAATTGGTATAAAAAAAAACAATATATTTGACTGTGTAATTAAGTTAATAGCTTGAAATTTAATTTCAAAAACTACTTTGTCAATACAAGGGACCTAAGTCATGTTGTATTACAGTGTAAAACAAACTTAGACTGCAATTCAGACCCCTTCTCCCAAAGTTAAATATATATGGTAGTATCTGAATTATATTTGCCTGTTACTGTTGCCTGTTACTGTTGCCTGTTGCCTGTGAATGGAAAGTGTATTCTTTGCTTGACTTGCATAAAATAGCCTTTGTTCAGTTATGTGGAAATGAAGCAAAAGTCATCAATCTTTAATATACTAGAAAGGCAATTATTATTCAAATTTGATGAATTTGAAAAAAAATGTATTATGTTTACCATTGTACATGTACACCTAACAGTGCTAGAAATTAGCACAATGCTTTATTTCTCAAAGATTTAATAATAAGAATAACTTATAGTGCAGATTATTAAATTTAGGTCTTTGATATATTGATATTTAGAAAATTATACTTTTTACTCAAGCAGTTAAACTGATTTTGGAATAAACTATGAGATTAATTAATGTAATTGCAGTACCTTTCATAATACATTCAATTTAATTTAATGTTTTTTTTAAACTTCTCAACTCATATATGCAGAGAACTAAAATTCAAATATATATGAAATACATATACACAAGCCAATCAATGCTGATTTATGAGAGATGATACGATCAAAGATTAAACACAACATATTCTAGTTATATATAGAATGCAACAAGTGAAAATGTTAACATGAATTTAAACTATTGCAATCTTTGTGCAATAATAAAAACATCTTATTAATTGTCCCTGTTTTCAGTACATATAAAAACTGTTATATTCTTATGTGAGAATATGCCTTTTTCTAGTCAGTTTAGTTTTTCAGAGCCTTTACTTGGAAATTTTTACCTTGTCCAATATGCATCTTGTTATCTGATATGAATTTTTACTAGTAAATGCAATTGCAGATTCATTTCCACTCTACATTTACTTTCTAATTAACCTTCAACTCGATTAAACTTTGATTTTATAAGATTTGGTACTAGGCACTTCATCTCACTTAATTTACAAACTGGTCCTAAAAATATTAAATACATATCATAAATCATTTTGCATTTTAATATGTCACTGAAATGGAATTGAAATGAAGACTTGGTATAGTCTAGGGTTGTAGCTTTAGCTACATGGATTTAAGGGATCAATAAATGAACATGGTATGAAATTTTAAAAATTAATTACCAGATGTTTTTGTCATTAAATAATCTTTCATTGTTATGTTTTTAAAAGCTTGGATGTTACAGGTGTCTCATTAAATTTATTCAAATCATTGTATTGAACATTGCACATTTTTCAAACAAAGCAAATTTTTGTTATAAGAAAGCATCAACTGTAAGTCAAGTTTTTCTTTACAGGAACAATAATTTGTGCGGGCATATTGTATGCAGTTTGTATATTTGGGTCAATAATGCTGTTCTTTAACTACACAAGTATCCATGGATGCACTCACAATAAAGTGTTCATTGGCATCAATGTAGGACTGTGTATACTTCTGTCATTTATTACAGTTTTACCAGTAGCAACAAAATGTAAGTTCTGGTTTTAGTAAAAAAGGTTTTAAATAGATTTCAGGAAAAGTTTGAAGTTCAAATAAAATGAAATATTGTTTGTTTGTTTAGTTGGGGTTTAACGCCGTTTTCAGCACATTTTGGCCATTTCGCGGCGGCCAGTTTTTATTGGTGGAGGAAGCCGGAGTACCCGGAGAGAACCACCGACCTTCGGTAGGAAAATTGGCAATCCTTGTCAATTAAGATCGGAGTCGAACACACCCCGCCACAGGTGAGATTCGAACTCAAAACCCCAGTGTTGACAGGCTAGTGATCAGTAGTAGTCATGACAAACTACCTAGACCACGCGGCCACCGAGGCCCCAAAATGAAATAAAAAAATAATAAATAAATAAAAATAAAAAAAAAAAATTTAAAAAAAATTTAAAAAAATTAAAATTGATTTTTTAAGATAAAGATTATTATATTATAGCTTTGTGCTAATATACTTGAATATTATCATAGTCTATTTTAATTATCTTGTAGAAATCAGTAGGTAATATTGCACCATTATACAAGTTATTATGTTTTAGATAATAAGAACAACAGTGTTCTGCAGGCATCAGTTATATCTACTTATGTGATGTATCTTACCTGGTCAGCTCTTTCAAGTGAGCCACCTGAAGAAAGTAAGTTTTTTCAATTACTGCACTTTTTTATCCACTCAAAATGGAACTGCCCTTTGTTGACACCATGATTAACATTCCAGAACTTTATTAGTGGATATATAGTCTGGAAAGTTTATAATAACTGATACTGATCATAAACCTTTCATTATTGCTGTTGCTTGAACCTTGCTCAAGTGAAAATTTCTTAGTGAAATTGTTTCTAAGATATAGTGAAAACTGTCCAGACCAAACCCTGATAAAATCAAATTTCACTGAACACCAGACAAATTTTTAAGTTTGGTAAGATTTTCTTTATTTATCTGTTATAATAAAACTTGAACCTAATTTGCAAGCTGTTTTTTGACCTGTCAATGAGTACAGTGTAATGCTGTAGAAATCAGCTTAATCTCGCTGATGACAATAAAAATTAATCTGTTTGTCAAATTAACTGGAGTGTCAATATCTGTTTAGATCTGTCTTTCTAGTCAGTGTATATTGATAACTTCACCTGTTAAAAGGATTCGCTAGGCAGAGCTCATGCTGTAAATTTTCGGTGCATTACAGGTGATTTGTACTGACTACTTTACATTTTGTCATAAAGGTTACTGTATTCCATTGTACATTATTATACCCCCACTCTACAGAGTGGGTGGTATATTGGATTCACCTTGTCCGTCCGTTCAAACTGAAATTTTTCGTCACACTTATCTCGGCTTCCGTGCAACGGAATGTTTTGATATTTGGCCTGCAGCTTTATGACCATGAGTTGTATTGTCTTTCCTATTTTCAGATCTGTCAAGGAACCGATTCCTGTTTGCCGATACTTACAAATTTTACAATACCTTATGTTTACATGAAATTTTTTGTCAAACTTTTCAAGTCTGTTTTCCCAATTTTCAAAATTAAAAAAGAAGGGGGGTATACTTTGCATAATAACACGTGCAACCTCATGTTTGCATTTTTTTTACCTCTAGAAATTAACTTAGAAAGGACTGCATATCACATATGTAGTACAAGAGGCCTACAAGACATTTTTTATAGCGAATTTTTGTCATCAGTTCATGCTGATTTCATGACGATCACAACTTGGACTTTGTTGCTAAAATGTCCCTGCATGTAGTATAGTAGAGCTAAGCTTTTTTCCTTGATTTTAAAGCTTAAAAAGGGGTGCGTATAATCTATAAATGCATATTTTCTACAACAAAAAAGCTAATTGTTTAATGCATTTGAATTCATTCAAAAGGGATTCTCCTAAGAGAAGGAAACATTCATTTGAGGAAAAGGAAAATTCTATCTTGACTAAAACTGCAAATCCTGAAAATATCTCAAAATAAACTAAGTGTGGAATACTGTATAAGAAAACCTACAGTAAATGAAAGTAGGATTATTACAGACTATTTGAGAAATTTTTTTTTTTCTTTTTACTTTAAAGTAGTCATATTTCATATTACTAAATGTAGCACATCATTCTTCGTCACATTGTTTTCACATTTCCATTTGAAAGAATATTTCCTATGAAACCCAAACAAACAGAACACATGTCTAAACCAAACAAATCCTAAAGTCCTGAGGATGTTTTGTTTAGATAAGTTTAACTATTTATTCAAATAAAATGTATATTTTCTGACAGTGTATATATTTATGTGAGAGACAAGTATTTTTCTTCAAAGCGTAATTCATAATCATAGAATGTAGAATGTTAGTGTTGGTACAATCTACTAGGCTTTATTCATCCTTATTAAATATTATATGTGTATTTATATCATAATTTTTCAGTAACTTTGATTATTGAAACAGTCAGGACCAAGGTATTGCAATCCTTGAGCATTTTTGATCCATTAGGACCACCTCCAACTAAGCCAACTGATAGTGATGTGCTACGTAAAATTGGTCAGGCCTCAGGACCACAAGATAGCTTCCATGTCATGGCCAATACCACAAGGAAAATGTGTCGTCCCACACCATCATTTGCCTACAGTGACATGGTGTCAGCATATGCTGGACTTGTCATAACTTTCTTTATGGCAGTCTATGCAAGGTATTTTTTCTCTTGATCTTCTTAGATATTGATTGGCTTAAATTTGCAGTATTTTAATGAAATTTGTGCAGATGGAAGAAATACGGAAAGGAAAAAAACCTTATGAGCTTTAACCAAAGGTCACTGTTATTGACAAAAACAGAAATTTGATATGAAGATTAAAGTTTGCCTAATCTGATTATGATGAAAATCATTTAGATGGAAAGAATATGAATTTGATGAAAATTCAAGGTCACTGTTAATGGAAATAGAATTTAAGTTTCTGTACAACTTTAGTTTGTTTCTCTTATTTGAATGAAAGAACATATCTGTGTTTTATGTTTTTTATTCCTGGTTGATGAATGAGTACCCGTAATTTATGAATTTTACATGTATGTTTTTTGCAGTTTGACATCATCACATGAATCTCATAAGCTTGGTATAAGAAGAAAATCTGAAGAGGTAATGCATTTACAGTACATGTAATAATTTTTTTTTTAAAAACGGACTCATTTGTGTTTAGTGATGTAACAAAATATCTCCGTCAGGTAACTTGGTTATTAGAGATAAATGGCCATTATTCCTTTCCAGCAAACCACTGTGACTTTCAGATAAAGGACAGCAATAAAACTTTTGTTCCTTTGCATGCATGTGTCAAGAATGTGCACATCATATCATTTCTTAGGACAAAATTAATTTTTAGGTTTTCATTCTTTCCTCCCCCTGAAAAAAGTGAAAAGGGAGTGTAGAAGTTATGATTTATTCTTTTGCAGCTAAAAAAAATTGGCATTTACTGTACTCCTCTGGTATGAATCTGCTTCTTCATTTTCTCCTGCGAGGATCCAAATCTGACTTTTATCAAATTAATATTTTTGCACAATTATTACACAAATACATGTACATGTAGTTTTAATACACGTCTGTTTTCACTTTGATGGGAAGCTTACTAATAAAAAAATGAAAAATACAAATTATAGTCAGGAAAGATTTTAATACAAATCTGGAATTTTTGGGAAGATTGTATAACAATCTTTTATAAATTAATTCTGCCCATGGGGTTTAGAGGTGATCTGCCCATGGAAGGGAAAATAAAAATTTATATTATTTTGCCATCAGTCTATCAGAGCCATTTCTCATAAACCTTTAGTAATATATCGATGATATTTCACCACTGAAGTCCTCTTGTATATTACAACGCAGTTTAGCAACACTTGGGTCACTATGACCTACATTTCATGCTTCAGTGACTTTTGTTAAGTTTTGCATTTAGGTTCATTTCTCAGAAAGCTATAGTAATATATCAATGATATTTCACCACTACAGTCCTCTTGTATAATACAGCACAGGTCAGCAACACCTATATTGTTTTTAGGGCATGGCATCTATGTCTTATAGACACATTTTATAGTTTTAAGTATCGTAGAAAAAAAATTTAACCAACTGCAATTTTTTTGGGGAATATCTCAGATGCTCTTTTAAAATTAAAGTAAAAATTATTACACGTCTAGCTTTTGTTTCCAGCAGTTGTAATTAATTATTGTCCTTTCCACTGCTGAAATGTCCCAAATATTTTGATAGAGATGATTTTGCAATTTTTGTGTGAATTTTTGCATCATACATGTATTTGACGTCACCACAAATAAATATGACATTGCAGATTATGTGCAAGTTCTGTTTCAGAAATTTTGCTCCATGATGACTTTTAAGACATAAATTTGTACATGTATCTAATTGTTATTTCAAACTTACATCAAGAAATCAGTTGCAGACGTATTCGAGACACACAGTAAACAAATGTAAACATTGGTTGAAGAACTCACACTTTGAGATTAGACTTCCACATTTTGGTAAAATTATGAAATCTCATCTAAAAAATATTTCAAATTATACTGTAGTATTTCTTCTTTAATTTCTAATTCTCACTCCCCATTGATAAGAATCTCATCCTGGACTATTTTGGGTTGAGCATATATCAAGATTATCATAAATGTTTGTCATAGTAATGTGTTATATTCTGGTATGAGCTTGTGATTGTTCATCTTTTTAGCTCACCTGGACCAAAGGTCCATGTGAGGTTTTACCATCACTTGGCGTCCGTCGTCGTCGTCGTCTGTCGTAGTCTGTTAACAATTTTTCAAACGTTAAACTTGTCCGACACCATAAGTCCAATTGCAACCAAACTTGGTACATTTGTTTAGTGGCATTATGTGTACAAAAACGTCGTTCGGATTTTTGATTCGTAAAAAAACATGGCCGCCATGGCTAAAAATAGAACATAGGGGTAAATTTCAGTTTTTTGCAAATAACTCAAAAACCATAACAGATATCAAAATTCTGGCATAGGATAAAAGTGTTCAGCACCTCAAGATCTACCTGCCCTGAAATTTTGAAGAAGATCCAACGACCCATGTAGGAGTTATTGCCCTTTTTCTGCATTTCTTCCAAATTTTGCACTTATTAAGCTCAATATCTTGGGTACTATAAAGGAAATTTGAAAAATTTAAATTTCATATTGTTAGGCACACAAAGATTTACAAAATTTGTAACAGGATCGAAGTTGTAGGTTCATTCCTTTTAGGAGTTATTCCCCTTAGATCATCAAAATTGACCATTTTTGCAGTCTTTATTCATTGTAATAAAATCGTTAACTCCTCTTACACCATAAGTTTAATTGCAACCAAACTTAGTGTAGTTGTTCCTTGGCATGAGTGCTACTAAACTATCGTTTGGATTTTTGATTTGTAAAAAAACATGGCTGCCATGGCTAAAAATAGAACATAGGGGTAAATTGCAGTTTTTTGCAAATAACTCAAAAATGGTGACAGATATCAAAATTCTGATGGGAAGCTAAAGTGTTCAACACCTCAAGATCTACCTGCTTTGAAATTTTGAAGAAGATGTGACCACCCATGTAGGAGTTATTGCCCTTTTTCTTGATTTTTTTTTGAAATTTGTACTTATTAAGTTGTTGTCAATAGAGAAAAGCTGTTGTTTGCTTAAACAATCAGCTCATTGAGCTCTACAAAAGTCTGAATTGGGTCGAAGTTGTCAGATGATCCATTATAGGGGTAATAGCTCATGAAAGACTCCCTTAAAGCTTAAGGACCAGGTGAGCGATTCAGGCTCCTGGGAGCCTCTTGTTTTGTTACACTGGCAAATATATTAGTGAGAAAAGACATTGGGTTATGTTTTTTATATATGACTTTACATAGATGCAATATAACAAGGCATTACGGCAGAAACTTTTGTTAAATGGTGTAATGAAAAGGAAAGGCACAAAATCTAGGACTAAGTGTGTTGATTTAAATTCAGAGTACATGCCTGAAAATTTTCCAGAATTTGCTGAATTTCTGGACTTTTCAGAATATTTGTCCCTATGTATTCCTTTACAAAATTTTAATTTTTACTGATTTCCATATTTCACCCATGTAAATATTATTCAATATTCTTTTTCAGCTGACCACTTGGTGGTCTCGTGGTAGTTTGCTCGCCTCAAGTGTGGAAAGTCGTAGGTTCAATCCCCGGCCGGGTAAAACCATAGACATTAAAATTGATATTTGCTGCTTCTCCGCCAAGCACGGCCTGGAGTCAGTATAATGTGTACAAGTGGGTTGATATGTCTTCCAGCGACAGTTACCTTGTGATCTAGCACGTTAAAAATCCGGTGTTTTTGTCTATAACAAAGCAGGAATTATATTCATATCATATCAACATGTTCTTGTCCTGATATGCACCTAATGGCTGCCACTGGACGTTAAACAATAATTCCTCATCCATCATCCATCTTTTTCAGCTTTATCACGAGGACTGATAAGATAAATTGATTGGAAATAAACTTCCATTGTTTTCTTTCAGATTCTTGAGCCAAGACATGAAGTATGTGAATGCTGTCCTGTCAGCAATCGTAAGTACATTATCTATGTCATGTACATTTCATATCAATGAAAATGTCAATTTATTGTATATAAATATTCTCTTGTAGTTATATATGTATTTTAAGTCAAGGTATATTTTTAAAGCATTAAATTCCTTTCTTTGCGAAGGTTAAAGGGGTTTCTAGCTGTATGATGTATTTTTAAAGGTATGTGTGTACCAGTTTCTGAAAAAACTTCTTTCTGCTTTAAAAAATTGGAAGTCCTTAATTACTTATATTTTTATGGGCATATAGAGTTACCCTTGTTCATCAGGACATAGGTACGGATGTACGTCCAAACTATGGGGGGGGGGGCATCCTTGTATTACAGACACAATTTCTAGTTATTCATTGGATGAGTTTGTGTTTTCTTTTGCAGTATATTTTTTATGTTAATTATTTAGCACAAATGTTACTTATTTCAATACTATTGCCAATTAATTCTGTTAGAAATTTTTTTTTTTAAATATTCAGCTCAGGATGTTTTTAATGGAAACATCATACCCACAAAAAAATTGTGCCTTCATTCTGAAAGCTTAAATCCAGATTGAAAGGTTTACATTCAAGTTTACTGTTTTTGTTAATTCACAGGGATATTTATCAATATACCGTAGTAGAACTGGATATGTGTTGACTTAAATTTTGAAATTAACAAGACTCTGTGTTTTTTCAGTACAGTGGTACTGAATAAATCTAAAAAGTATAAAAGCATAGGTTTATTAATTTATTTTCTTTCATGTAAGTCATTAAACTGAATTGCAATGTATACAGTAACTATTTTATAAAATAATTGCCAAGCACTACAAATTGTGTTTGTAATCCAATTTTCTTAAATATTTTAAATTTTTACAGGAAACAATCCCACTTCGAAGGGAGGTCAACGTGTTCAGTATAATGAAAACAATGGCACAGTGTACAACTATGCATTCTTCCACTTTGTGTTCTGTTTAGCTAGTCTTTATGTCATGATGCAGTTAACGAATTGGTACAGGTTAGTATTACGTTATTTGTCATATAAAAATCAAATGCATTCTGGGTAATATATTTGTTCATTCATCAAATTTGAAATAGTGAAATATCATTGGCTGAAAATCCATTGTTCTTGGCCAATGATGATTTATGAGAAATATTCCTCACGATGTTATTTATTCTGGAATGTTTAATTTTACTGTGTTATTATGGTGGCAATTATAAACAGACTTCGTTATTTTTGTCTAGCCTGCAACTTTTGTCGCTGAAGCGAGACATTGCGATCCTACATTCCGTCGTCGGCAGTGTCAACATTTACATTAACCCTGTGGTTAAAGTTTTCAAACATTTATAACTTTCTTAAACCATCCTGGATTTTTACCAAACTTGGACAGAAGCTTGTTCGTGATCAATAAATAACATGTGGAGAAAAATTATGTACATTCAACTATTACACTGAAAACATAGACAACAGCGAAAACAGGCAAGACACTGGGTTCTGTGGAACCCATACGAATTTTTATAGGATATTATCCTGGTAGTTTTTTGTTTTTTTTCCTCCAAACATAACAGTATATTGTCAACAATGTAAGAAGTGATAATTGGATAGAGATAGCAGTGTAATTACAGTATTATCAAATATATTTTTAGTAACCAAAAAATTGTTTTGCTTGTGTTTTTTGTGCATCAATGAAAAAATTTCATTAATTTCTGAATATACAATGTTATTAATATATTTATAATGGTTACATGTATCTTATACGTGATTGATCTATGTATTCTCAGTAAGAGATCACCAGTATTAAATATACATACATGTAGTAGCAACAGATTTTTTCAGAGAAAATTTTTTTTTTTTTAGACCTGCTGAATCTGACATTAACAAGTTTGGATTAAATTGGTCTGCTGTTTGGGTAAAGATGGGATCTAGCTGGGCATGTGTTGCAATCTATCTATGGGTGTTGTTTTGTCGACGATGTTGTCCATGTTGCCGAGATCTGTCATTTTCGGGTGATCAGGAACAACAAATTGAAGTTGATGGTGGAGAGGGAGAGAATCTCAATACAACAGAGGCAATAACTTCTAGAGAATCAGTTCTATAAATCAGGACAAAGGTCAATGAATTTCTAATTTGCAGAATTTTTTTTTTATTGGAATTCAATTGTTCATTATTTTAGGTTTTATATTGTGCATAGTGTGTGATATTTCATATATTACTTGTAATCAAGGATTTAAGAAAATTAGGCTTAAAAAAAGTATAAGGTAACAAGTCGGATGATAAAACTGGTATTGTTTGTATTTTTAGTTAATGTTATAGGATTATTGTGTCTTTATTTCCAACCATAATTTGTTAAGAGTTTTTAAAAAACCAGGATGCAATATTTCAAAGCAATCATTATATATTACAAAGCATTTGGTACAATTCATTATGTTTATTTCTTTTATTGTCGAGCCTGCGACTTTAGTCGCAGAAAGCTCGACATAGGGATAGTGATCCCGCGGCGGCGGCGGCGGCGGCGTTAACTCACTTCTTAAAAGCTTTATATTTTAGAAGGTGGAAGACCTGGATGCTTTATACTTTGTATATAGATGCCTTATAATACGAAGTTTCCGTCTGTCATATGTACATTGTCCTTGACCTCATTTTCATGGTTCAGTGACTACTTAAAAAAAAAGTTAAGATTTTTTGTAATGTTAATTTCTCTCTTATTATGAGTAATAGGATAACTATATTTGGTATGTGCGTACCTTACAAGGTCCTCATCCCCGTCAGACAGTTTTCAATTGACCTCGACCCAATTTCAAGGATCAGTGAACAAGGTTAAGTTTTGGTGGTCAAGTCCATATCTCAGATACTATAAGCAATAGGTCTAGTATATTTGGTGTATGGAAGGATTGTAAGGTGTACATGTCCAACTGGCAGGTGTCATCTGACCTTGACCTCATTTTCATGGTTCAGTGGTTATAGTTAAGTTTTTGTGTTTTGGCCTGTTTTTCAAATACTGTATGCATTAGGTCTACTATATTTGGTGTATGGAAGGATTGTAAGGTGTACATGTCCAACTGGCAGGTGTCATCTGACCTTGACCTCATTTTCATGGTTCAGTGGTTATAGTTAAGTTTTTGTGTTTTGGCCTGTTTTTCGAATACTGTATGCAATAGGTCTATTATATTTGGTGTATGGAAGGATTGTAAGGTGTACATGTCAAACTGGCAGGTGTCATCTGACCTTGACCTCATTTTCATGGTTCAGTGGTTATAGTTAAGTTTTTGTGTTTTGGCCTGTTTTTTCGAATACTGTATGCAATAGGTATACTATATTTGGTGTATGGAAGGATTGTAAGGTGTACATGTCCAACTGGCAGGTGTCATCTGACCTTGACCTAATTTTCATGGTTCAGTGGTTATAGTTAAGTTTTTGTGTTTTGGCCTGTTTTTCGAACACTGTATGCAATATGTCTGACAGCATTTACTTTTATTAGAAATACACGACAGGCGAGACATTTTTGTGTGTCAACTCTTGTTTATTGACATTTATATGTATATAGAGATTATTATTTAATTTGGTACAATATGTGGCCATTCCTTTGTTAAACAGTAATTTTATGATTTGTTTTTAATTATCTTTATCATTGTTTTGTTTTTTATTCATTTTTTTTTTATAACCACCAGATTTATGTCTGTCTTGTTTGTGTAGAGATTTAACAAAGTGTCATTGTCTGTTTTTGTGTCGAAGACACAATTTTGATACTCTTGATTTTTATTAGTCAGTAAGTTTTTTTTTATTCTTATCTACAGTATCAGAATGCTAAAACTGAAATTATTATCAATAATAAATAGAATGATTTGTCATTTTTGGAAGTAGAATAAATTTCTCTGGTCAGTTCCCAATTGATGGCTACTGGTCATTAGAGTTTGATTTGCAAAGGGGTTACATTAGTTCATTCCCTGAACAAGTTATCTCCCCTATGAACTTTTAATCCAAGGAGGACACTAGAATTATTTTAATTTGACGGCTGCATGACATTTGAGCCAATTTTTGAAAATTACACTTCATCATTTGAGCCAAAATATTTTCCACATTTGAGCCAATGTACCTAAGTTTTACCTGAGCATGATAATTATGAATAAGTGGATAATTGTTAACCATGGGTCTGCGAAAGACAGAGGACGGATGCTAAGGAATGGCATAAACTATGTAAGTTCTTATTAATATTAATTCAAAACAGAAATATCAAGGTTTTATTTTAATCTATAAACAGGGTATCTAAAATATCACCATTAAATAGCACTAAAATTGCAACATTCATTTAAAATATTTGAAAGTAATATAAAATGAATCATGCACGAGTAAAATACAAATTAAAAAGTTACAGGTCGGTTCTAGCTGAAAACTTCAATCCCATTGACATGAGGTAAGTTGACTTCGTTATAACGCCAGTTTCTAGTTTAGTGTATTGTTGTATTGCAAACTCAAGTCTTTCTTTTTCGTTTGGACAGAAGGAGCATCGATGCCACGGATCTTAATGTAAGTTGTTGTTTGTATTTGTTTCAAAACATCTATAATCGTGTATATCGACGAGTGAGACGAGTAAAATTGTCCATTATAGTGACTATGGAACGCTTCAGAGCCGTTGTTTGTCGTCTTAAGATTTTCGTCTTGTTTTCCAGCCCACATGGTAGGTGGAAACTTTGACTCCTCGGTAAGATAGGTTTCAAGAATATAGTCACTGAATTATGAGGGAATATATTGAATTACAGACAGTTTTTTTTCTATTTGTAGTAAAACTAACTATTTTCTGTTATTGACTTTTAAGACAATTATTTTTTGGCTCAAATGTGGAATTTTTTTGGGGCTCAAACGTGGAATTTTTTTAGCTCAAACGTGGATTTTTTTTGGCTCAAATGTCGTGCACCGAATTTGACAACCTGTGGTGTAATGTTTTTAATTACCTGGTACCCCTATCTTGTAACAGTTTGATTTTTTATATAATGTATTAAAGTTACACCTTAATAATAGAACATTTTAATAAAAAGCATAATGGAAGAAATGAACCATTTATAATTTATGTAATTAGAGTTTATGTTTTTTTTTTAAATATATTTGTACATGTTTGTTTAAATTTGTAGGATAATTATAGGGAACAAAAGTTTTTTTGTTTATTCCATAAAATTTTTTGTAGTGCTCAATTTGTCAAAAATATTTTTGCTCATCTTGCAAATTCCTTATATAAAATGCCTGTAATATAAATGTATTTTTGAACTTTTTATTTCAATTTACATTTTGATTGTTATACATTTATTACAGATGTTTTGAAATATTTTAGATTAAGATACAAGTAGATCATTATATGTTGCTTTTTGTGTCAGTGGCATAAACACAAAGGGACCTTTGTCGTCTGTATCCGCAAAGTTTGCACCAGTCATTCTCTTTTTCTTTTTGATAGATTATCATCCATCACTGAAGGTCCGGAACAGGGGACTTGTGATCTATTTGGCCACTTACAATGTGATGGTAAAATTTCAAATACTGTTTTTGTATTATAAAAATTTGATGAATACAGTGTATCATTGCCATCTTTCATGCTTGCCAACAACAAAACGTATGATAGCAAAAACTATTTTATTGTTTTTATTGACCAGAAATAATTAACAATTTGAGCGGAATGGAAAAACTTTTTTTGGAATGTCGCAATTTTTGAAAAATTAAAATATGGGGCAGCCTGATTTTCAAGGGGTGGGTTGGAATGTTAATCTATCTTAAATTGGCCTAATTGAATTTTTTTTTATTGATAGGACTTTATTCAATTAAATTTACATACTTGCTAAGGAGGTAGACATTTTCATCTGAAACTTCTGCTTAACCATTAATTGATTGGAGCAGGGGACACAAGTGTTCAATAGAACACTTAAACCTTAGTTTCTTGGTACTAAATATATTTTGCTTTTTTTTTTAAATCCTTCCAAAGGTGAGTTAGGGGAACATAAAATTAGTTTTTCCAATTGCTCATCTACTTGTCCATTTGTTTCAATTTGTATAGGGTCTATGTGCGAATAACTGCTGAATGTAGAAGAAAATTTTTAAAGGGGTGTTATTTTATAGGAAGGTCAGAGGTCATTTAATTTAAAATTTTGTGGATTTTGGTCATTTTTATATATTGTCCTTTAACAAGAAAGGTAATAATGAATTAAAATGTTATGTGTTTTTGTATAAAATGAGATGTGCCTTCTGACTCCACTTTCTTCTAAAACAGCTCTAAGTTGTAGTTAATGCAGATCATAATAATGACGTATTGTCATATACCATGTTAATATCTAGTCCAGTTCTATAACCAGGGTAGAATCATGTTTAAGTGAACATAGATGTATATATTTATGTGTTACCAGTATTTATAAATTTGTAGTTTTTCCGTTCTTCAAATTTTTGTAAATATTTATCTTTTCATGATGTGAATTAATATTTCCTGTTATCACATTGACCATGCACTTAATATGAAGTATATATTCTTCAGTGTGAACTCCCCTAAACTGTCCCCTCTGAAAACCAGGTTCCTCCTCATACCAAATGCTTTCTTTTAGTCTGGAATTTACACCTATATTTCCCAGTAAAAAAAAATCTTCAAAAACTGGCCCCTCTTTATTCTGAATACCAGAGATAATTTCAGAACATATATATTCCTGTCAAATACCCCACTAAAAACCAGTCAACTCTCAATCTCTTCATTGAGTGGGGTATTTTATACAAAGCATCATTTAAGTTGTACAGGAAAAACTCTGTTCTAATAAAAGATTTTAACTTCCCTTTCTACTAAAAAAATAACATCGAAGTTGAAAGACTTAGATGTAATTACAAATAAAGAAAAAAATGCAAATGTAATTTATATAAATTTTCATGCCTCTTGATATTTAAAAATTTTTATACTTCCTGTTGGTGTTCAGTACAGATAAATTTACCTCGAAATCTCTCATAACTGGTACCTCCAAAAACTGGCCAATTTCCAGAGTCCCTTAGCTGTTTGGTGTACAGAGATTCCACTGTACAATATAAATGACTGACACTTGTTTTTTATGTACTTGTATTGTTAACTAGTATTTTGTTTGTCAGAAATCTAAAAATTTTCCAATCTTGTTCTGTCACATTTAGAATATGTCAGAATATGTTGTAGTTTATACTAATAACATTAGAATCAGTACAATCCTAATAGTAGTAGACCAATCTCTATATCTTTATATGAATGAATTTCACATGAATACTTGAGGTCAGTTTGCACTAATCATCAAATAATTGCTTTAAAATAATTTTAAAATGATGTCGAAAATTTTCAGGAAAATGTCTATTTGATATGATTACCATGATTAACAGTTAAACATTGTAACTTTTCAACAGTCCTAGCACTCAAGAGGAAAATCGGCTGTCAGTTGATGATAGAATATCAAAATGACAGATTAAAAAGAAGTCAGATTTATGAAAGATGATGGTTTATTCAGGACCCTGTAGATAGAAATTAATAATGCATATAATCATACCCCCTCTCCAAATTAGAGGGGGATTTACTGTTTTACCCTTGTGGTTCCATCCGTGTGTGCATCTGTCAGTCTGTCCATAACAAAATTTTTTGTTACTTTTCTCTGCAGCTACTTATCACAGCCACTTGATATTTTATCACAAGCCTTCTATAGGTACGCCATATTGGACCAAGGCAACATCAACTTCCTGTTTGACGACTTCAATTTTTTTTTTCAACTTATCAAAAGCAGGGGTATCACTAGTGAGCAATGCCTCACAGTACATCGAGTTATGTCAGTTTTTATCATGACAATGGTTAAATGTGCTGTGAAACATTGGTTTCTCAGGGTTTTATTTCTCAAGATTTGCTCATATTTCTTTTTTTTTCTGAAGAAAGTTAATAATTTAAACTGCTATTTTGTCTTTGGTCTATTACAAGGTCTAAAAACTATACTGTTGTGAAGAATCCAAATTATCTTCCCCTAAGGGAAAGTTATTATCACTTTGTAAATAAAATCCTTTATTTCACCGACGTTTCGGCCAAAGTCTTTTATCAGAGTCTCTTAACTTTTCTTATCCGACTACATGATGACTTTCTTGCATGGAGTCAATAATGTCTAATGTCATCGTGAAGTTACGTCATAAACAGTCCTGTTCTATTTTGACGCCAACGTTTTCCCATACAGACGTCTTTTTATTGTCTTTTGTGTTGTCCAGAGAACATTCAGACTGACTTTAGTGTTTAGTCTTGCAGGTTTTGTAGTTTTAATTTTGCCAATCCAGTCAATATACTGTTGTGGGCAAAAAGAATACTATGAAATTTACTTTTTATTCCGTTTTAATATTTTAACTGAGAAAATGTTTTATTTTTCCACATAAAATGGGTAAAATGAATATAAGGTGTAGGATTTTTGTTTTGTTGTTACAGAATGTGTTGTATAAGAATCAAAAATGTTTTTTTTTTTATTTTATCTTAGTATTTGTTTTCATCTTGCTGTTATTGAATCTTCGTGTTAAAAATTGTACAGATTTTTAAGGTTGTTATGTTTATGATTAGATTTGATTTGTCATATTTTAAATTTTCACCCTAAATTCAATTATCTTAGTGTAAATATAACAATCAGTTAAATACAAGAATCTTGAATATCCCTAATGTGCCTAGGTTTTACAGGGATATGAAGTATATCCTTTGTCACATGTATTTATCCCATAATTATTACACTTGATCTGCCAGTATTTTTAAACTTCACCTTAGATATCTTAAGAATTTTTTTCATGTATTCTTGTATACAGATTCTTGTGTTGAATAATATTTTTAATCATGACATTTGACATATTTATGAAGTTAAGTGCAATAATTATTAGATGTATTATTGTATAGCAACGTAATATTCAATGTAGCATGTGTAACTAAAATTTATCATGTAATATTGTGTTAAAAACTGACATCATTGATGTAGAAAATAGACTTTATATTTGACATGTAAAAGATATTGCAATACAATAAAAGGGTTATTTCATTTATATTGATGAATATTGTCCCTTGCAAAATAATATATTGCACTTCCAAGCATGTGCAATGCATTGTTTCGCTTGTGACAACATTCCTCAATATTAATGCAGTAACACTATTCCAGTGCTCAACAGGCTACATGATAAATTATCCAAGACTTTATAGTCTCAACAGGCTACATGATAAATTCTCCTAGAGTTTATAGTTTATAATTGTTGTCATTATATAGAGAAATTTTTTTTAGAAAAATTAAGTTTTGATCAATTTTTTTTTCTGTTTTCGTTCACATTGTCACAAAATGTAAAAATTATGGGCATGTTAAAATTTTATCAAACAAGGAAGATGCACAGTAATCAGATGTTGATTTGATAAAAATGGTTTTTATTTCATATTATTAGATTGTTTGTTATTCATTTTTTTTATCGTTTACATTATTAATTTGAATTCAAGATTTATAGTGAAATTGTAATAACTGTACATATATTTATGTAACCCATTTCAAACATTGTCTTTTTGTATTATTGTTGTTGTTAACAAATATATAGGTAATTAACTTTAATGTAAATATATAGAATTATGGTTTGGCATCATGGATTTAAGGACAAAGGGGCACACAAAGTAAAATAAAAAATCTTAAATACAATTACAAATCTATAGAAAAAAATCAACAATGCAGTTAAATAAATGATAGATAATTAATGAATATTTATTATCACCGAGTTGATACCTGTGCTGGTGGACTCTTTTAAAATACACCTATTGATAGTACAGGTCCAATCCGAATTTGTTTGACATTAAACAACTTCCACTTGGGGGTCAATCAGATTTAGAATTAAAGGTCACAATAATGAGATGAGGGAAGGAAAATTTTCGAAGGAAAATGCTAGGTTGATGATAGTTTTGAACCCATCGTGTTTGACATCTAGCTAGTGATGATATAAATGCATTATTTGAAGTGTTTTACGATCATTTAAATATGTCTCTTTGTAAAGTTTCTTTCATAATGCCATTTTACAACAGGGAACTAGTTGGTATCAACTGGTTTATGACATCATGAAAAACTTCATGTAATTTCAGAATAATTCCGGATTTACCCTGTACTGTCAACTCCTAGGGTATTTATTACCAGCTCAGTGTTCTGATACTAACATAAAATTATTACTTTAAGGAGGATCTTCCTTGTGCATATTTCTGTCCCGAGATGGTTTTGGCTCTACCCTTTTGGTCGTTCTGGCATTTGAATTTGAACTTTATTGTTTTGGCAATTTTCACCAAAAGTTGGAAAATAATGCAATATGATTTCATTATGAAAAATGTGACAGGAAGTGAATCACGATATTTAAAACTGAGATTTTGGTTTTTGCAAGTTACATAATTCTATGAAGAAAAAAAATCATCAGTGGCTTTAATAGACCTTGCAATGTTGTGTGGTAACACTGATTTGCAATGATAAATGCATGAATTTCATAATTTAAAGCATTTTATGAAATACTATTAAACTGGAATGCAATGGGCAGTACTAAGTAGACAGAATGGTTGTATTACCCCTTTACTTAGGGCTGGATTGAACACCATTTAAAGAACATTATTTTTGTATTCTGTTATTTGAAACCAAATATTTATTTTCGATATTTTGTGGTTATTGATTTTCTGCAAATAATTTTAGAAAAAGAGAGGGTTAACATATTTAAAAAAGAAAAACATCTGTTTTATGCAGTCGATAGAAAAAATGAAATTTATTTTCATAGATAATTTTGTACTCTAGAGAAGAAGCATTTATAAAAAATTGAAATTTACAATTTCTTAACACTGATGACAAATGAATATAATTAATAAACTGAATACCCTTTAGCCCACCTGAACGAAAGGTCTGTGTGAGCTATTAAATATATATAGACTCTACCATTGTTTTGAGTGGATTACGATATTTCTCCACTCAAGATAGTTAAATTTTCTGCCGAGAGTTTTAAAATGCGAAAATTTAAATATCGAGAGTGGAGAAATATCGTAATCCACAAAAAAATAATAGTAGTCTTTTTCTCCAATGATTCTTCTGAAACTAATTTGTGAGTACCCATCTTGCCCGTCACAGAAAATTCCAATCAGTTAATACACCGCCCACATCACTCACCTATTTTAAATTGACATATTGTAGCAGATAAAATAACTATCTTGTAATTTGAATATTTATAATATAAGTATGGTAAATAGAAAAGTAATAATTGTGACATTACATTTGCAATTAGTTTAATTAAAAGTAGTACCAGCAATTCATAACAGCCAATCAAAACGCTAGAAAAAAAATAAACCACATGTGGGATAAATTTATTTACACAACCGGTCCAGAATAGCTAGAATATCACAAGAATTTGAGAAATATATCTTTATTCTCTGAAACCAATAATACAAAGGTTACAGAGTGAGAGTTCATATAAAATATTAAGAAATAATTACTAGTCCATAAATATATAAATGTTATGCACAATATCGATTAAAAGTACACGATAGACTTTGATAATAAATATAAATAAGTATAAATTGAAGCATTTACATTAATGTGTATAATACATTACATATGGCTTTGTATACAGACACAGAGTGTTATCAAGGAGAACCTATTTGTTAATTATTCCTATAAATTTACAACATTCACATATTGTGTCTGGTTTACTACTATTAAATACATGTAGCTTGCAAAATTTTAATACATTTGGTCTGCTAACAACATTAATATGTAAAAGACATTTTCCTTCATCTTTGAAAACCTGGCACTTAAAAATGTAATGAAATTCGTCACTTGGCATCCATAAACTTTTGGCATTTTAATCTCCTCTAAAACCTCTGGGCCATTGAGACCAATCTTTATTGGAATAGTCTTTGAGAGGTCCATACCATCAACAAATATGGCTATTGTTACTAAAAATAGAAAAGTCAGCAAACAAATATTTAAAAATATTCCCCTCTGAAATAACTAGTGCAATTAAGACCAAACTTTGATGGAATGATCTTTAGGTTTTCCCCTTTCAAAAATGTGTCTAAGGATCCAGACCTTTGACCCAATATTGCCACAATTACTAGAAATAGAAAATTAGCAAAAAATATTTTAAATTTTCTCCTTTTAATCAACTGCACCAGTTGAGAACAAACATTGATGGCATGGTCCTTAGGTTGTCCCCTTTCAAACTGAGTCTAAGGGTCCATACCTCTGACCAATATGGCCACCATTACTAAAAATAGAAATATAAACAAAAGAAAAAAATACTTAAAAAATTATCTCCTATGAAACTTTGGTGATATGTTCCATAGGTAGTCCCTATTTATAATTGTGTCCAGAAGACTAAAAGTAGAAAAAATCAGCTAAAAATATATTTGAAGATTTTCTCTTAAACCACTGACGCATTTGAGACCTTAGTTTGGCAACAAACCACCTCCCCTGAATCTGCTTGGAAAATTGAGGAATAACTTTGGAAAAAATTGTGTCAAGGGGTCCAGACTTAGGTCCAATATGGCCACTGAAACTAAAAATATAAAAAAATAACAAAAAAAGCAAAAGATAAATATACTTAAAAATCTCCTAAAACTACTGGTCCAGTTGATATCAACATTTGGCAAGTGGTCCTCAGGTGGTTCCCTTTCAAAATTAAGGATATTAGACCAGTAGTGAGTGATACAGGCTCCTGGGAGCCTTTAGTTAACTTCAATATGATATGATTGAATTGGAATGATTAAATTAAATTATATCTGATAATTGGCTGCATTAATTCAGGATGATATGATAATGACTTAATCAAACTTGTTAGTGCCTTTGAAACAATACGGTTGTAAAACTATTTAAGTATATATGTTGTATTCTTAGTGTTTTTACTTTCCGTATGAAATATTTAATTTAAATAAAATATAGAACCATGATTTGTGATTATTTTTTAAATACCTATCATTTCATTTTTCAAGCTATGTTTTACTTTACTTTATAGCTAAATAAGAAAAAGAAGTTTTACAAGCTATGTGTCAATAGGAAAACATCCATAAGATAAATATGATAATAGGTCAGTAGCATCTATCGATAGATTACGTATGCTACAAACTCTGATTGTGATCAGTCACTTCCTGGTAAATGATGTATCCATAAGTTTTTAGAGCTATTGTCATCACTTGGCGTTTGTCGTCGAGAAGTTTTTTCAAAAATCTTCAAAAATCTTCTCCTCTGAAACCACTGAGTGTAATGTAACCAAATTTGCATCTTTTGTGTATCTACTTTAAAAATTTTGTCGATTATGCTTCTTAATTTGACGATTTTCGCAGTTTTGGGTTTCTATCTTGAAAGCTATAAAAGATGGAAACTTTCAACGACAAAATGATCCTGATGACCAGGCCTACAAAAGTTGGGTCAAAGTTGTACAACTTCTTTGAGGAGTTATATTGCTTGAAAGGCTAAATTTGAAGAATTTTGCTGCTTTTGGCTTCTATCATGAAAACTATAAAAGATAGAAACTTTCGATTGATGACCAGGCCTACAAAAGTCACCATAACAACTCCTTACAAGAGTTATTTCTCTTGAAAGCCCAATTTGACGATTTTCGCTGTCTTTGGTTTTTATCTTGAAAACTATAAACGATAGAAAGAAATTTTCAATTGATAAAATGATCTGTATGTTGAGGCCTACCGAAGTCACCATAGGTTGAAGTTGTAGAACAACTCCTTATAGGAGTTAATGCCCTTGAAAACCTAATTGTATAGCTTTTTGCAGTTTTTAGCTTCTATGTTGAAAACAATAGAAAGAAAGAAAGTTTCAACTAATGAAATGATCCTCATTACCAGGCCTACATTATTCTTCAGTGGTCAAAGATGTATAGTGAATACTTGTAGGAGTTATTTCCCTTCGAAGGCCAAATTTGACTATTTTTGCTCTTATCGGTTTTTTGTAAGTGTTTCCCTCGGAATGTATCAGTGTCCTGAATTATAGTAGATACAGAAAAATTAATGTGACCTTCCTTCTTTGCTTTGGAGAACTCTTCAAATATATGGACACATATCTTCTAGCTTTACCATGAAATCTGGTCCCTCCTGTCTTTTTTTGGGGGGGGGGGGTGGGGGGGGGGGTGGGGGAGGGGTCTTGAAGCGTTGTTTGATTATTTTTGTCCGCGATTTTTATGATTTTTGGTTTTTCATTTTTCTTGAAAAGTCTTGATTGCTTCCAATAGTATGCAAAACAGTTTTTTTTTCTGTTACGGTTTTTTAAATATAAGGGGTTAAAGTGAGGGCCAAAAAAGCAATATGGTTACATATGTAAATTTTATTTTTTTATTTTTCATCCAATTCTGAGGATTTTTTCTTTTAATTCACCTTGTTGAGTAACAAATTATTTCTCTATATTATTTTTTCCGTATCATGTTGTGCTCAGTAAACCATCTTTATTTAAAGTTTTCCTGTTTCCTTGTGATAAAAAAATTCGGGAAGAGATGCATGTGAAGAAACAGGCACTCCACCACTATAGATTGTGCCCAATCTATATTTGTCAAGTGCCTTTTCAATTATAATTCATGTTTTAAATGATTTGCTTTATTGCCACTCCTATATGATTTTATGTTCCCTTTTTTCCCCATAATTGCATCTCTTGGGTATACTGTTGGTGTTTGTGCTAGTCTGTCATGATTTTTCCTTAACTACTTTTTGCATCGCTCTTCTTTCTGTGTTTCTTAGTTTTATTTCTTTCTGTTTTGTGTCTTGCTGTCGTTATTTTTATTGAAAACTTTTGCATTATTAGACTCATCTCTTTCCTACTGCTTATACACTCTGTAGTTTCTTCCGAGTTTTCAGCTGCCTAGTTAATGTGCTCTCCAGCTGTGCGAGGATTAGTTTAAACATGTATTTTATTTGCAAAATAACATGCAAAAAGGATAAGACACAAGTTAAACAAACTCCTGGGACGATGCCTCTGCATGGTGGACCCTAGGTCCCCGAGGGTATTCGCCAACCCAGTCGTCAGACTTGTCTGACACGATTATTCATTGATTTGTTACAGAAATTACCGGTATATAGCAAAATTCAAAAATAATAGAAATACTAAGGGTTCATTCCTTGTATTGCACATGGTAGATCTCCTTAGCTGACATTTGGCTTCCTATTTCGGTATTTTTGGTTATGAGTATTTCTTGTTTAAAATAAGTTTGGTTTTTGGTCTTCCAAATGTTTCGGTTTTAATGCTGCTGATAAGAGGTAACTCCCGTTGAAATGCGTGGTATACAGCATAGTATAAATTTACTATATGTAATATTAGTAACTTTGGATTGTTATTATGAAGTTTTCTTCTGTTATACAATAATTTACAATGTTATTTTTAAAGTATAATAATTAATGTGACAACTTTATAAACAAATAAATATATAACAAAAGGAACAATGAAAAGAAACGATATGTGATGCATAGTAATGCACGAACAGCTTCTCGTAGAGTAGTATATAATGGGGGGAATTTTATACTATTGTGAATTAATTTCTTTGAAACTAACCAAATCATCCATTTACTGTTGTTGACAATCACGGCTTTTCCCTTTGTACCAATCGAACTAATTCAAACAAGAAAATTGGACATTGATCAAATGGTATTTTGAATCTTATCTTTTAAATTTCATTCGTTGCATTTTCAGTCACAAAAATATAGTCGTATTGTAGTTGCTGAATTGCGACATGGTCAAGACTTTGCACCTTTTGTTGGACAATATTTTTGTCCGTTTCGTATATCAACGGGTTATTTGGATTCCAATGGGTACAAACTGTGCTATTATTTCTGACTTTTTGTTATGTTCATGACAAAACTACAGTAAGTTGAAATACATGAATATGAAGATTCAACATGAATGAAGATATCATGCCCTTCAGTAACGCCAGGTTTCAAATTGGCATACAAAAGATATTTACCCAAATGAGGTACACCGAAACTGCAAGGTTATTATTAATAATGCATACTGCGAGCACCTTAAAATATTCCGGTTTATATATCAAATTCTTAAATCAGCTCCATCTAATGGTTGTGCATATTAATTCATCATTATATCTTTAACCGATTTTCCAACACTTTGATCTCGAGCACTGCTGATAAGTTGTCAGTCAACGAAATTCCATACAATGCATCAAATTTATTTTGGTATTTTGTGATACGTTTTATTATAGGAGAAAAGTTTGACAATTATCAAATGGTAATTTGAATCTTCTCGTTTAAATTTCAGTCAAAAGTATACCAACTATAATTGTATTGTAGTTGCTGGACTTGCAACTACGTTATCAAGGCTTTGACCTAGCCCCTAACCATACCCTAACCCTAGCCTTAACCCTAACTCTACTTTTGACCATAATCCTAATCCTAATCCTAATCCTAACCCTAATCCTAATCCTAACCCTAACCCTAACCCTAACCCTAACTCTTACCCTAACCCTAAACTGCAAGGTTATTATTTATAATGCATACTGCGGGCACCTTAAAATATAACCCTAACCCTAACTCTAACCCTAACCCTTAACTTTACCCTAACCCTAACCCTAACCCTAACCCTAACTCTTACCCTAACCCTAAACTGCTAGGTTATTATTAATAATATTCTAATTTTAACCCTAACCCTAATCCTAACCCTAACCCTAACTCTAACCCTAACCCTAACCCTAACCCTAACCCTAACCCTAACCCGAACCCTAACCCTAACTCTTACCCTAACCCTAAACTGCAAGGTTATTATTAATAATGCATATTGCGGGCACCTTAAAATATAACCCTAACTCTAACTCTAACCATAACACTTAACTTTACTCTAACCTTAACCCTAACCCTAACCCTAACCCTAACCCTAACCCTAACCCTAACCCTAGCCTAACCCTAACCCTAACACTAAACCTAACCCTAACCCTAACCCTAATCCTAACCATAACCCTAAACCTTAGTCTAACCATAACCCTAACCCTAGCCCTAACCTTAACCCTACCCTACCCTAACCCTAAGCATTTCAGTCAAAAATATACCAATTATAATTGTATTGGAGTTGCGACCATCTGATCAAGGCTTTGACCTAACCTAACCCTGGCCCTAAGGTAGGTTTGGGTTATGGTTATGGTTAGGTTAGGGTAGGGTTAGGGTTAGTGTTAGGGTTAGGGTTAGGGTTAGGGTTAGGGTTAGGATTAGGGTTAGGGTTAGGGTAAGGGTTAGGAGTAGGGATAGGGTAGGGTTAGTGTTAGGGTTAAGGTTAGGGTAAGGATTAGAGTTATGGTAAGGTTAGGGTTTGCATGGTCAAAGCCTTGATCACGTGATCGCAAGTCCAGTAACTACAATACCCTACCCCTACCCCTATCCTAAACCTTACCCTAATCCTAACCCTAACCCTAAAACTAAACCCAAACCCAAACCCAAACCCAAACCCATACCCTAACCCTAACCCTAAGCATTTCAGTCAAAAGATAAACCAATTATACATGTTTTGTAGCTGGACTTGCGACCAAGTGATCAAGGCTTTGACCTAACCCTAACCTTAACCCTAACCCTAACCCTACCCTGAATATATATAGAAAAACATTTCATGTATATTTGTAAGGTTTGAACATAATTTTTTCTTAATCAATATTTTGTTTGAATATTGAACATTTGACGTGCCATTTTATATTATGTCTGTACGTATATCTTAAATCTGTTGTATTATTTATGTTTGTAAGTTTTCCTTTTTAGCTCACCTGGCCCAAAGGGCCAAGTGAGCTTTTCTCATCACTTGGCGTCCGTCGTCCGTCGTCGTCCGGCGTCGTCGTTAACATTTTGAACTTCTTCTAGAGAACCACTGAATGGAATGAAATCAAACATGGCATGAATGTTCCTTATGAGGTGCTGACCAAGTGTTGTTACTTTGTAGCCGATCCATCATCCAAGATGGCCGCCAGCTGGAACTTAGTTTAACATAGGACCCTATGGGAAATGCATACAAATGACTTCTTTTAGAGAACCACTGAATGGAATGAAACTAAATCTGGCATGAATGAACCCTTATAAGGTGCTGACCAAGTGTTGTTACTTTGTAGCCGATCCATCATCCAAGATGGCCACCAGAGGGGGACTTAGTTTAACATAGGACCCTATGGGAAATGCATACAAATGACTTCTTTTAGAGAACCGTTGAATGGAATGAAACCAAACATGGCATGAATGTTCCTTATGAGGTGCTGACCAAGTGTTGTTACTTTGTAGCCGATCCATAATCCAAGATGGCCGCCAGCTGGGGACTTAGTTTAACATAGAACCTTATGGGAAATGCATACAAATGACTTCTTTTAGTGACCCACTTAATGAAATGAAACGAAACATGGCATGAATATTCCTTATGAAGTGCTGACCAAGTGTTGTTACTTTGTAGCCGATCCATCATCCAAGATGGCCGCCAGCGGGGAACTTAGTTTAACATAGGACCCTATGGGAAATGCATACAAATGACTTCTTTTAGAGAACCACTGAATGGAATGAAATTAAATCTGGCATGAATGTTCCTTATGAGGTGCTGACCAAGCGTTGTTACTTTGTAGCCGATCCATCATCCAAGATGGCCGCCAGAGGGGGACTTAGTTTAACATAGGACCCTATGGGAAATGCATACAAATGACTTCTTTTAGAGAACCGTTAAATAGAATGACACCAAACATGGCATGAATGTTCCTTATGAGGTGCTGACCAAGTGTTGTTACTTTGTAGCCGATCCATGATCCAAGATGGCCGCCAGAGGGGGACTTAGTTTAACATAGGACCCTATGGGAAATGCATACAAATGACTTCTTTTAGTGACCCACTTAATGGAATGAAACCAAACATGGCATGAATATTCCTTATGAAGTGCTGACCAAGTGTTGTTACTTTGTAGCCGATCCATCATCCAAGATGGCCGCCAGCGGGGAACTTAGTTTAACATAGGACCCTATGGGAAATGCATACAAATGACTTCTTTTAGAGAACCACTGAATGGAATGAAATTAAATCTGGCATGAATGTTCCTTATGAGGTGCTGACCAAGTGTTGTTACTTTGTAGCCCATCCATGATCCAAGATGGCCGCCAGAGGTGGACTTAGTTTAACATAGGACCCTATGGGAAATGCATACAAATGACTTCTTTTAGAGAACCGTTAAATGGAATGACACCAAACATGGCATGAATGTTCCTTATGAGGTGCTGACCAAGTGTTGTTACTTTGTAGCCGATCCATGATCCAAGATGGCCGCCAGAGGGGGACTTAGTTTAACATAGGACCCTATGGGAAATGCATACAAATGACTTCTTTTAGAGAACCCTTAAATGGATTGAAACCAAACATGGCATGAATGTTCCTTATGAGGTGCTGACCAAGTGTTGTTACTTTGTAGCCGATCCATAATCCAAGATGGCCGCCAGCGGGGTTCTTAGTTAAACATAGAACCCTATGGGAAATGCATACAAATGACTTCTTTTAGTGACCCACTTAATGGAATGAAACCAAACATGGCATGAATATTCCTTATGAGGTGCTGACCAAGTGTTGTTACGTTGTAGCCGATCCATCATCCAAGATGGCCGCCAGCGGGAACTTAGTTTAACATAGTACCCTATGGGAAATGCATACAAATGACTTCTTTTAGAGAACCACTGAATGGAATGAAACTAAATCTGGCATGAATGTTCCTTATGAGGTGCTGACCAAGCGTTGTTACTTTGTAGCCGATCCATCATCCAAGATGGCCGCCAGAGGGGGACTTAGTTTAACATAGGACCCTATGGGAAATGCATACAAATGACTTCTTTTAGAGAACCGTTGAATGGAATGAAACCAAACATGGCATGAATGTTCCTTATGAGGTGCTGACCAAGTGTTGTTACATTGTAGCCGATCCATAATCCAAGATGGCCGCCAGCGGGGGACTTAGTTTAACATAGAACCCTATGGTAAATGCATACAAATGACTTCTTTTAGTGACCCACTTAATGGAATGAAACCAAACATAGCATGAATATTCCTTATGAAGTGCTGACCAAGTTTTGTTACTTTGTAGCAGATCCATCATCCAAGATGGCCGCCAGCGGGGAACTTAGTTTAACATAGGACCCTATGGGAAATGCATACAAATGACTTCTTTTAGAGAACCACTGAATGGAATGAAACTAAATCTGGCATGAATGTTCCTTATGAGGTGCTGACCAAGCGTTGTTACTTTGTAGCCGATCCATCATCCAAGATGGCCGCCAGCGGGGAACTTAGTTTAACATAGGACCCTATGGGAAATGCATACAAATGACTTCTTTTAGAGAACTACTGAATGGAATGTAACAAAACATAGCATGAATGCTCCTTATGAGGTGCTGACCAAGTGTTGTTACTTTGTTGCCGATCCATCATCCAAGATGTTTAGAAGTCTATCAGAAAATTGTAAAAAAAATTCTGAATGGTCACAACTTGACCACATATTCAAAAATAATAATGATAAGATGTCTTCAGTAGCTATTGTAAGACTACACTAAGATGACCTGTTTTTAATTTTAAATACTGTGTCAAATTAAACCAATCTTGGTCTCAATCATTATATAATTTTACATGATTTCCAAAATCACATTAGATACAGGTGAGCGACACAGGCTCTTGAGAGCCTCTAGTTTATGTACCCCGAGGCTTTGTTGTTTACATGCTAGAATCTAAGGATTCTATCTCACAGACATGATATAGAGTGGGCTAGATATCTTCAATTATATTTTACTGGATTTTAGGCATTTGTTATGGAATAGGTGCTGTTCACATTGATTGTGCTATTGTGTTTATGTTGTCATGTTCTGGTTAATTTTGGTATGTTAATAGTTTGTATCCTTCTAATTATTATCCTTGTAGTTTTGTTCTGTGTGTTACTGTTATCGCGAACTAGTTCTGTCTCTGATTTAATAAAAAATATTCTCATTTTGATGGGTTCCTTATTCCTTTGCTGACATTCATGATGTCTATGAAAAAGAAAAGATAAGTTGTTATGTGAAAGTGTAGGAAGTCGCCAGTCACAGAAAAATATTGGCCAGGACGGCTAAAGACCAGCTACACGAAAGATTGTTTATTTGTTTGTTTAGTTCGGGCTGACGCCGTTTTCAGCACATTTGGCTATTTCCCGGAGCTAGGCCAGTTTTTATTGGTGGAGGAAGCCGAAGTACCCGGAGAGAACCACCGACCTTTGACAGGAAAATTGGCAATCTTTGTCAATTAAGATCGGAGTCGAAAACACCCCGCTACAGGTGAGATTCGAACTCACAATCTCAGTGTAGACAGGATAGTATGACGAACTACCTAGACCACTCGTTCACCGAGACACGAAAAAAAAATTTTGACCATTGAAACTAAAAATCATTTGTTTGAAAGGACTGGCAACTCTTGCTTCAATAAAGACAACAGTCTATTATCGAACCTGCTTATCTCTGCATAACACTTAATTATGTTAATTATTCACAGTGTTATATTTTATTTCAAACTCTTTGTAGTATACTAGTATACATTATTGTTTAGGGGCCAGCTGAAGCCCGCTTCGGGTGCGGGATTTTCTCGATGCGTTAAAGACCCATTGGTAGCCTTGAGCTGTTTTCTTCTCTTTGGTCGGGTTGTTGTCTCTTGGACACATTCCCCATTTCGATTCTCTATTCTATTATCCTAAAGCGTTTTTTTGTTTTTTGTTTTTTTTTGTTATAAATTAATCCACTCTGGACTTATATTAAATCTCTTTTATAATCAATGTTTGTTCGGAACAGATTTTTCAACAATGGTTGTGTATGCCACACTAAACAGGAGCTATTTCATCCAGAATCACATCATTTGAATCGAATCATTTGAGCATATTGTAAAAATTTAACTATAACCCACCAGTTAGAGAGATTATTCTTTTTATAAACTATCATTTACAGAAAAGCTATACTTCATATGAATAGATGAACCTTATATAAATTCACTTCCTGTGATCAAGTGAGATATAAATGAAACGGATATGATAATGTCATCAAGCGGAAATAATTTCAAGCATCTGCCGATCACTGTTTAAATAAAAACGTGTATTTAGGCAGCTAACCTTTCACCATGACAAAATATAACAATATACATAAAACATAACAAATCCGATCGCCAAGCTTTTTTGTAGCTCGCGATTGGTATCGGTAACAGCTAGGGGCTAAACTCTAGGAAAGTGAATATTGTGGGGTTTTCTCGGGGTTTTTTATACTTAATTTAGAAGTAGGATGTTGCCCGACATATGTCTACAATAGGGATTAAACTCTATAAAAGAACAATATTTTTTCTGTTTTTAGGGCAAAAATTGTTTATACTACAGTGATAATTGTAAACTGTAGTCTCTATATAATGGGGTTATTTGTTAAAAAATGAAATTTTAGCATTTACATTTAACTAATAAGAATTATTTAAGCTGTAAATTTTACAGTTATAGAGGCTGGTTTTGTCAAACATTTGTTAGAAAATCTTTCCCTTGCAAACCACCGGAGTTCACCCGAGTTTTTGGTGGGGTCCATATTTCTCATCGAGTGTGCGTGACACAATTTTTAGTTTCACCTTGTATTAGGAATAATTTATGAAGGACATTCGGAATAAAGATCTTTAAAATGTCAGTATCTGCTTGAAAACTCTCCAAAGATTTGTGTTTGTATAGTCAGAAACGCTTTTTAAAAAGAGGCATATTTTCGTTAAAAAAAATCTCGAAAGAAGGAGATTTGGTTAGACATTTTTTTTTTAATAAAAGGGAAAAGGGAAATCTTGTCATTTATATTCGATCACACTGTACTTTTGATTTATTCGTGCACGATGCTGTTTGTTGATTGATACAGTCGTTGGTACACATGTACCTTCCTTATTACATGTATCTCAAATGTATTTAAACACTAATGGGATTTTACATACATTTTAAGAAAATAATTATGAGATATATCAGAGATATTAGTAACGCACTAAACCAAAATATAGTAATGATTCCTTTAAAGTTAATTTATTACCTATTTTGTTATTTTCGTATACAATCATTTTTTTTTTAGAGAGAAACAGTGTTTTCCCGCAATTTTTGAACTACGATGTCAGTCAAAATACTCAAATTTGGTCATGCGTAATATATTTTTCTCTCCAGGAATACTCGATTACTCACGAGCCCGAAAAAAGAGACAAAAAATAAATATATATGAAATAGATATACAATTCGGGAAGACGCTTATTTCTCTCGGCAAACGATGCTTCAGGCATATACAACAATTTGACAAAGTTTAATAACATGAATTAAGTGATAAGTTCCGTTGTTTATATTGCTGAATCATATGCGGACGGGATAAACTCTATTATTCAACAAAAGATTAGAGCTAACAAATGGACGTGTGTTTGTATTTTCTTGTGTTTCTTTTGGTCTTCGGTGGAGGTAAGTAAAAATTTATACAAGTCTGATAGAAAAGATGTAAACAAAAATCTTCTGGAAGCGCAAACTATAAATTAAAACATTTGCGTCAGAAACGATGCCATTTACTTCCTGATATCCATAAACATTGCTATAAAACCAATTAAAATGTCACTATATATTTAACTATACTTATTGCCAAATTCTCGCAAATGCATGTCTGCATCAGTGGCGTAGATTGCATTGAGGAATTGAGGCAGTTGTCTACGAAATAAATTAACTCCGATCAGAGGAAAATGTTAAGGTTGTCAAAGAAAAATAGTCAAAAGGTAAAAAATAACAATTTTTATTCTGTTCTTCTGGACATGATTAAAACTGTTTGATCAGTATTAAATTTTTCCCCTTAATCGTTTTTAAAATCTTACGTAAAATTATGCTTCTTCCACACTATAAAAAATGCAAGTAAGGTCAACTGTGAGTGAGATTTTATATGTTAACAGACTTTTCGTGGGATACCAAAATTTATCAACTGTCGAAATATTTCAACACTTCATTAAGTATGGAAAAAAATTGTACCATGGAACTACAGGGTGGGTGTGTGGGAGGGGGGGGGGGGGGGGATTGTGCTCTCCGTCAGCTTTTAAAATGAATGTTCTATGCTGGTTTAGAATTAAAGCGGCAAGCTACACCATTGGTACATTTAATTATCATTCTTTCATTTATCGACGGCTTTGACTGGAACTCATAGACATATCACAGTACATGGTTATAATTACTAGCAGTAGCTAGTGCAATGTTTTTCCTACATCTACGAGGAGCATTAGCAAAATTAAGGTGCCATATTATAGAAGAGATGGGAATCTAAATAATTACGTTATCATGGTTACTATAGTGGTGGTACAATCATAAATGTAAAAATTATAATAATACGTTTCCGCATATTCTGACCCATATTAAAATTTTAATTATGTATAAAAGTCCATCATAGATTTGTTACAGTTAAAAATGTTTTTACTAGAGCTGAATTCAAAGCTGCAAGTGACACAGTCATGATAAATATATGTATACTGATATACACTGTACTACAACACGCCTTTAAGAAAGGTCTGTAATATAATAGATTTTTTAGAGCAACATTCATTTATCCTGTACAGTTCTTATTTTGTTTTCCACAAATTATTCGTGTTATTTAAAGTTTTTCTTAAGAGTTTTTTTCAATATTATCTTAGAACATCAGCATCTTTATTCTGTGTTCTTTATTTTTATGTAATCATTCTGCATTCATTGATTTTTAGGTCCTATAGTATTCTGTATTACAGAAGTTCTATAAAGATCTATAAACCAAGGATCCTTGTATAATCGCCCGTAAGTTGCATCATCATCAAAATTTCCCGCCACAATACACTTCGGAAGTCATTTGAATCCACCGAATTCATTCATGTAATTGATGAGACGTCTCAGGAAATAAGGGGGTCGAAATAAGGTTTAGCTTCTAGACTTTTAAACTTTTTAGAAATTTCAAAGATCGTTTTCTAACTGTTATATGCATCTACGTTGTTTTTTGGATGCATCCAGTCAGGGAGTTTTGTAACGAAAGCGGGGTTTTCCCTGATCTGGGTCCGGCCTGCGCTTTCGCTCCAGGACTTCAGACAACAAAGTTGTAACTAGTTAAATATCCATCAAGTATTAATGTAAATTCAAACCGAAGTTCACCAAAATATTTAAATATGCCCGCAACTAAGTTTCAATATAAATTATAACCTAAGATATTTATTTTCTAACCCGCTCTGTAATTTATATCATACTAGTCAATAAGCATGAAGCATACAAGTTAAGTCAATGATGTTGCATTTCTAAATGTATGTAGTCAATGAAACTGTATATTTTAGGAGAAGAGTTAATAAAGCACTATGTGAACTCGTGAAAAGTCAATGAAGTTCTACACTTTATGTGATATGAAACACCTCACATATACTATACTCTCTCATGTACACAGACGGACAGACTTCAAATAAGCATGAGCAACAACAAGCTCGAAGGGCTAACCAGATGTAATTTACAATACTCAACTCTATATTTCATATATAACACCGTGGAAAATATTCACAGACAGATTTACAGAATATGAGCAAAAGTAGCTCACTCGAGCGCATGTGCCTGCCCGGGTACAATGCAATCTGAAAATAAACAGTTCCTATGTTAACCTGAGTCGACAGACAGACAGACCCTAAGAAGTGTGCCAACAAACAATGTAAACGTACAGCTCAAAGGGGGCACTTCAAGCTAAAACCTAAAAAAATTTGATAACATCTTTTGAATTCTTTTCATCAAAGTTCAGGAACAAGACCAAAATATACCATGAATTTCCTATCAATATAATCTGCCTTTTATTCAAGTAAATTTTAACCTAAACTAGTTCAATTCGAACTCAAGATTCCACTCGCCAATTTCTATATATAAATATCTAATTTTGACACTTCTGACTAATGGATTTGATAGAATCAAATCAGGGAAAATTCAACACCAGATGACCTTCAAACTGGGGAGATAACTGGCATAAGTAATCAAGATGTTTACATGATACAATTTATTAACAAGACCAACAAATATTTATTACAATCAATACTGTGTTTTAATAATCTGAATCTTTACAAGTTCTTCAGTTTTGTTTATGTTAACATAGTGTCTGACCTGTGTCAATTTCAGTGTAAACTTAATTTATAAATAGAACAGGATACCAGTCAAAGTTTCCGGCTTGCTCCTTTTAAACTCGTTATAACAAATCAGGCCCAATCGCAATTCTGTAAAATATCTTTATCTCACAAAAAACGAATTTGTCCCAAAAGTTTTCAACCTGTAGTAAATTATTTATTAACCGTCAAATACAGGTAGTGTGCCAAACAGACGAAAACTAACCTTATTCAATCTGATGCGAACTACCCAAAAAGCTTCATCCTAAATATTCGGATTAAATACGCGCTATAACACTTGAAAAATTCACCGACAAATGCCTAAATTCTCTACATGCCTCGATGCATATAAATATTAAGACAACGCGGCCATTACCTTTCGTAAATCACATTGGAGCAAGCCTGAAACTTTAAATTACGAGCCAAATATTTTACCAGGGGACATTTTCTTACCAGACAACGGTTCCACAGCCGTCAAATAAATTTAAAGGTAGCAAAACTACGCGTTGGAGGGAGCCACCCCCTAAATTTTCAAGAAAATCACGACTGTACCTCCTTTCAGTTCTAAATCCTGGTCCAGAATGCCATGCTAGCAGACAACCGCCTGCACGGACTTTTCAACCGCGGGAAACAATTTAAGCCTTCTGATTGGTCAAAACATCAAAAATACTTTTATTGGACCAAATTAATAAAACGGGGCTGAAAAACGGAGGAGAACGGGAAATGTAATATTTGTGAAATAAATTTTTATAAACAGATCGGCAAAACTTAAAATAATACAAAAATAACAAAACTAATAAACAAATAAAAATAATTGAATGGTAAAAAAAATAAATCTGTTGAAAAAAATAAAACCAAGTCTCAAACGTTACATTACCCCCCTCCCTATCCGCAAGATATGTCCTCATATCATAGTGTTCCATCGGCATATTATTATTAGTTATATCCCTCCTTGCTTGACAACTGTGGAAACGTCGTGTTATTCAATGCAGCAAAACAGTCATTCAATATCTTATAATACAATTCCAACTACAATTACATAAATATAAAAAAATACTGCAGTCGGAAGAAAAAAAAAAAAAAAAAAATTACTCCACATTTATATTGGTACTAACCAACCACTCCATAAAAAAAAATCAGTTTAAAAACAATTTCAAGTTATGCCAATCTCAGTCTTATTTTCAAAGTGTAATTAGTTTGACAGCCGTCTTAACGCATATAAAGCAGCTCTCTTCAGGTCATAATAATAAGACTTTTGTTTTGATTTTTGAAGATGAATTCCATCTCCTGAAAGACAATGTATCTGACAAGTTCTTTTTGGGTTCCAAAATTTAACTGACGACGCAAAAGTGTTAGCAACTAATCTACTGATTGCAAAGTTAACCTGAGACCTTCGAGCAGTGTATAAAGCAGGAGAAGTCCTACATACCAATCTATGAAATAATTTCACAACTATAATCTGCTGAACCCCTCTATCTAATAAAACTCTTAGAAGATGTTCAAAATTAATCATAAAAGTATTCAAATTGAAATCTTTACTATCAATATCATTGCCACCCACTTGTAAAATCACAACATCAGGGTGAATAACGTCCAATAACCCTTCTGACAATAATTTATCTGTCAATTTTATAACATTAAAACCACCTTTTCCATACAAAAATCCATTAACCCAGGAAATATTATAATTAACTGGCAAATTATTTGTTCTACAATATTCTCCTAACCTTCTTATATAACTATGACCAATTGTTACAACCATTGGATTCATTTCAATATTTTATATTAACCTCTCACTTATTGTACTAAGTTAATTTAATCTAATTTGTTACAGAGCTATATCTAAAATTCAGCAACCCTGAAAAATAAATTAAAAAAATTATAAGTATTTTTGTTACCTAATATGTAAATTTTGTTATATGAAAAAAAAAATTAGGTATATTTATGCCTGTTTCTATAACCATTTCTGATGATTAAATTTTTATACATAATATCAATAAATTTGCAAAAATAAAAATGTCCTTCTTGATTTAGCACTCAATCCAAACAAAAGTTCTTTCTCCCAAAATAAGTATACGGCCAAACGAATAGGAATTCCACCATTACCATCGTTGAAAGCTAAACTCATTTAAAATTCTAGGCAGTTCATCTTCGGATGACATCTAACAGAATTATTTTCATTCAGGCACAGGAAAACGGACTTTAGTAAACTGCAAATGGTTTTACTCGTATAATTAAGCCATACAAGACTCTAAAGTTGTGTAAATCATCAGGAAATTCCCTTCATCTTGAACTCGAAACTATGTATAAAGTTCAATTTAATCAGCACATATTAAGACGTAAATGTACTTTAGTTGCACCTGGTATAATGCATTTCCATTCATAAAATGGACACACAAATCTCAAGTCTCTCTGACAATACTCATTTAAGTTGAGCTCAAACAAGTATTATAACATGTAAAAAATGTCAGTACTCCAGCTTTAGTAACTGTTTACTACATTGGACATAACTATCACTGTTGATTAGTAGAAGTTTGAAAAGTTCATAAAGAATCCGATTTTCCGTCATCTTAATCTTCACTCAGTAATCCAGAGATAAAGTTCCATACAGTAATAATGAAAATAATCCTCAACATGTAATCTTGATCATCCAGATACTTTAGGCAATCGCACAAATTCTATGTTACCCTGAAGATACGGAAAATGGCAACAATAGTTCCATGGTTCATCAACGGGCGTAGACGGATAAGGGGAGACAACCACGATCCACCAAGCTCTACTCCAACGTTGTAAACCACGAATGAGTGCCAAATCCCTATCACCCTTAATTATTTTTTTTTTTAAACACATTATAAATAGAATGAGGGTTTAGCCAAAAAATTAAAATAAATTACCATTATATATTTACTTCAAATTCAGTACACAATTTTTTTTTTTTTTTTTATTTTTTTATTTTTTTTTTTAATAGCAAAAATCAAACTTCAAATCTTTTAATATAAAATTTTAACTTTTCTTAATTTTCAAATAAGAAACCCTCACTCTTTACATTACAGATCTTAATTAAAATATATGCATTTTTCAGGTTCAATACACTATATGTATATTATTTTCTCTACCCAAGATTTTATTTTTATGTTGTATTCTATACACAAGTTTTTTTTTTTTTTTTTTTTTTTTTTTAAATAAAATTTAAAGTCTGACCTGGGATGTACCAACTTTTAAAAACATTAACTTAAATCACCAACAAAGGCATTTAAATTTATCACTAAAAAACTTCAATTTTTACATAGTTAATCGGGAACTTGTGTTGAACACCGGGCAATTTTGGCCACACAATGCGAACACAAGACCCAATCATCTAGGGACAATTTTAAAAAGAAAAAATACTACAAGACCAAGTATGTCTCGTATAATCAAATATTTACAATTCCAAACATTCATTTCTGACACCAAAATATTCAGAAACTTGCATGTGAATTCCACATGGGGAACCCAAAATAGTAAAAACATTCAAATAATCACATCCCAGGCAAACCACTGTCATGTTACTTCAAATATTGCATACTTCATATATACACAAAAAAAAAATCCTTCAAAATGTGGAGTTTACATTTGTATAATGGAGTGGTGGTGGCAACAATAACTATTATACACAAATATTTAAAACAATACAAAAACAAGACCAACGAGACATGATTCTGGACCACTGACTCGGAGTCGTACTCTTTTTAAATGTTTTTAAAATTCTTTAAAAATATTCTACAATATGGCTTTTAAAAAAATTCAGTTTTCATAAATGTTAATTTGAAAGTCTGAAAAGCTAAAACTTTATACTATATTTTGAATCAATAAACTAAATAATCTTGAAAACGGCGAGGCAATCGTCGTCTTCGTCTTCCCTGGCTAGGTAAAGGGGACCTTACCGATTGATCGAACACACCCCCCTCATCCTCTTCTCCCAATGAATCAGAATCCCCCTCCCTTTCCTCATCTAAACTAGGTTGGGGAGTATTTACAGAATTCCCAATAATCCTAGAGGGATGTGGTATATGATAAAACTTTAACCTGTTAAAATGAACTACTTGCTTAACCAGTGACCCCTCCCTCTGTACTACATAGTTCGCATCTGACAATTTCTTAACAATTCGGAAAGGGCCATCCCACAATTTTTGCAATTTAGGAGATAATCCTTTTTTTCTGCGGGGAGTAAATAACCATACTAAATCATTCTCTTTATATGGTTTCCCAGACTGACGCAAGTCATAATTGACTTTTTGTCTCCTCTGTTGTGTTTTCATATTTTCCCTAACATGTCTAAAAATACTGCCAAGTTTCTTCTGTAAACTAGTAATAAATTGTAAAGGGGAGGGCGACTCGGAAGGCAACTCTTCATACAAGAGAGTTAGTGGAATATTTATTTCTCGACCAAACATCAATTTATTTGGAGTCATGCCTGTAGTTTCCTGCACACTGGATCGGATAGCCATTAATGCAAGGGGTAAACATTCATCCCAATCTGTCTGGCCTTCATCAATATAAGAGGCAATAACATTTTTGAGGGTATTATTCATTTTCTCAACTAACCCATCAGTCATAGGATGATATGCTGTTGTTCGAGTCTTATAAATTCCCAACAACTGACATAAATGCTGAAAAAGTTTGGACTCAAAGTTGGCCCCCCTATCTGTAAGCAAAATTTTTGGAACTCCAAAACGTGAAATAAAATTGTTGACCAAACACCTTGCCACAGTAGCACTCTCTTGATCAGGAATGGGATACGCCTCCACCCACTTTGTAAAATAATCCATGACCACCAAAATGTATTTATTGCCGTATTTAGTAACAGGAAATGGCCCAGTTATATCCATTCCTACCCTTTCTAAAGGTTCTCCTACCCTAATATTTTCCAATTCTGCCCTATTCATTCGGGGGGGATTTTTCCTAGCACAACAAGTAGGACAACTTTTAATCCAATCCAAGACATCACTCTGTAAATTAACCCAATAAAATTGTTGTCGAACCTTAAGAACTGTTTTTCTAACACCCAAATGACCCCCAGTAGGACTATCATGAGCCATTGAGAGAATTTTTGGTTTTAAACTGCCTGGGGTAAGAATTAATAAGGAATCATCCCCCTCTAATCTAAACCATTTCCGGTATAAAATCCCATCTTTTATCTCTAACTGATCCCACATATTCCAATATGTTTTCACCACACTACTATGAGCCGAAACTTCTGAAAAGGGGGGTTTTTCTGTATTATTTTTTAGAAATCCCATAATTAAATGAATATCAGGGTCCTCTTGTTGAGCTTTAATTATCTCCCCTGAATTGAGGCTTGTAGCTTTTATTGCAGCAACCTCAGGATATCGGGACAAGGCATCGGCATTTTTATGACGAGGCCCCGCACGATATTCAAATTCAATATCATATGAAGCCAAAAATTCAATCCATCTAGCCACTTGGCCGTGAGGTTCCTTAAAATTTCTCAGCCAAGTGATAGATCCATGATCAGTTCTGACTGTAAATTTTCTACCATAAAGATAATGTTTGAAGTGTTTCACAGACTTTATAATTGCCAAAAGTTCTTTTCTTGTAGTACTATAATTCATTTCTTGGGGAGAATGAGTTGTGCTATAATAAGCAACAACCCTTTCTAACCCATCTGATCCAATTTGTGAAAGTACAGAACCTATAGCTTTGTCACTTGCATCACAGTCTAAAATGAAAGGTTTTGTAAAATCCGGGTATTGTAAAACTACTGTTTCAGTCAAAAACGTCTTCAATGAGTCAAATGCCCTCTGACAATTTTCATCCCAAGAGAATTTATTATTCTTTTTGGTTAAATCAAATAAAGGGGTTGCAATTTTTGAAAAATCACGAATAAATCGTCTATAATAGGAAGCCAAACCTAGAAATGATCTAACCTCTTTTAATGTTTTTGGAACAGGCCAGTTTTTAATTTTTGCTACTTTATCTGGGTCACACTGAATCCCCTTCTCTGATACAATATGGCCCAGATATTTCACTTCTCTTTTAAACAAGTGACATTTCTTGGTTTTTAATTTCAATCCAGCAGATTTAAACCTTTTAAAGACAGTTTCCAAATTTTGAACATGTTCTTCAAAAGACTTGGAAAAAATTATGATGTCATCTAAATATATGAGACATATTTCCCAATGTAAACCAGACAAAATTTTCTCCATTAAACGCTCAAAAAAACTAGGGGCATTTGCCAATCCAAAAGGTAAGGTATTAAATTCATAAAGACCCCTTCCTGTGCTAAAGGCAGTCTTCTCTCTACTGTCGGGATGAACTGCCGCCTGCCAGTAACCACTAGCCATATCGACCGTACTATAATAAACAGAATTTTGGAGGGCATCTAGGCTAGAATCTACCCTAGGAATAGGATAGGCCTCTTTTTTGGGAATTTGTTCATTTAAACGTCTAAAGTCGATACAAAATCTGAATGAACCATCACTTTTCTTTGTGAGAAGCACTGGAGAGCAATATGGGCTCGATGAATGACTTATAACTCCCTGTTTTAACATATCATTGATCTGTTTTTCAACTTCTTCCCTCATATGCACTGGTAATCGGTAAGGACGAATTTTAAAAGGGGGGTTATCACCTGTATCAATAACATGTTGTAAAATATCAGTATGTCCTAACTTTCCATCCTCCCCTACAAATATTTCCGAATAATTGTCTAATAGCTTCTCTACCTGAGACTTTTGACCCTCTTCTAGATTCTGATTAGTTTCATCAATAAGTTTTTGTAATAAAGAATCCCTAGGTTTCTCCCCCTTTTCACTTATTTGAGTACAAATTTCTACTGGATGTAAAAGTCCAACCCCCATGTTTGCTGGAATTATACAGGGCTCTTCAGAAACATTCATCATTCTAATAGGAACTCGGTTACCCTTAGTATTAACTAATGTTCGACCGACCAAAACAGAATAATTTTGTGATAATAATGAACTCATTGGTTCTATTTGACCTTCCGGATACCAATCCCGACGAGGTTTAATTTTTCCCCAAACTATAATTTCAGAACTGGGAGGTATATATGTATCTTGTACTAATGAAACCTTGCAACATAATTTCCTAGGCTCAGAAACCAACGTATAAATTTTCCCTTCAACTCTCAAAATCTTTTTCTTAAAATCAATCCGGGCACCAAATTTTTCCAAAAAATCAACCCCTAAAATTCCAGCTTGAGGTATATCAGCTACCACAACTTGTTGAGTAAAAATATGAGTACCTAATTTCAAATCTAAGGGAACTGTACCCAGGGATGTAACAACTTCACCACTAACAGTTTCAAATTGTAAACCATTGTTCTGTAATGGATATTGACAAGATTTCCCTTGTGAAATACAATGAAACATCTCAGTATTTATCAAAGATATAGAAGATCCTGTGTCCAAAAGAAATCTAATTTTATCATCCCCAATTTTTGCATCCAAATACAATGCAGAAATAGTGCTATTTTTCAGGGCCCGGGTGTGTTCATTAGGCAGATGATTGGCCCCCTCACCTGCCTTTAATGGTTTAAAGGACGATATGGACAATCCCTTTTAAAATGCCCTAGATCACCGCAGTACCAGCATCCCTGATCCCAATTCTGAGTTTGATTATATAGAAAGGTGGGGTCATACATGTTTGGATTCGCATTTCCTGTGAACTGACTAACTCTTCCCCAATTTTGATCATAACCGCGTCCCCTTGTTTGGTTTTGATTCCTATTCCCCAGAAAATTTGATCTATTATTATTATTTTTAACCTTAGTTTCGCCTTTCGCCTCGCGTTTTGTTCCGGAAGATTTACTCACGGACAACTGGGCAACTTGTTCTTTTAATTCAGTTAACTGTTTTGACAAATCGGAATAAACATCAGTTTCAGTTACAGATTGAATCCTAGGTCGCTTCTTTTCTAAAGCAACATATGATTCCTCTCTAAGTGCCAAGTCAACAGCAGTGGCTAAAGTTTTAGGACTAAGTCGTCGAACCTGTTTTTGAACTTCAGAATCACTAAGTGCATCAATAAAATACTGAATCGACATCTTTTGTTTCGAATCTGCGTCAATAGTTGGGTATGCCTTAGCAACCAGACGAAAGACAGCAGATGACAATTGCTGTAAACTTTTGTACGATCCCTGAGACATACCATGAAGTTGACTTAAATATACCCCAGGGTCTTGAACTGGGTCGAATTTTTGAATTAAAGTTTCTTTGAGAGTTTTATAATCTCTCTTTTCTTCAGAGGTCATGTCATTATATAGTTGTAGAGCTTGTGCTCTTAAATATGTAGGTAAAATACAAGTGGATTCTTCATCACTCCACTGGTTTATTATTTTACAACCCTCAAAATTACTCAACCAATCCCTGATGTCTAATTGTTTACCATCATAACACATGGGGGTTGTTATCGGCTTGTTTGGACGTCTTAAAGTTGCAGAGTTGTCCGCGAGCTTAACATTGTCCGTCCTATGAGGTATTTGATCACGCGGATGAGGGTGGCTCCCTCGCTCCGATATCAATGGTGTACTAACACGAGGTTCACGTTTAGTCACGAACGCGTCCCACTCACGGGGAACATCAGGTGTTTCAAACTGATCACCAAGATATGTACTCTCATATCTTTGGACTTTATCCTCACCATGCTTATTTTCAACTATACGACTTGGCGAAAATGTAATGCGTCTAGCACCTTGAGGTGTTAACTCGGGCATATCAGGAGTCACACTCTGTTTAGGGATAGCACCCCTACCAAAACCAGTTTTCCTATCATGAACTGGGGTTTTATCAACTTCCCCTCTTCCTAACCCTACTCTACTAGCTGCCATCGACTTTTCATATCTATCTATTCTCCTCTTTAACTCCTCCATCTCTGATAATTCCAATTCAACACAAAAATAAAAACAATAATATCCTTAAAAAATGAACCAATATTTATCAACCTCAATAAACCCAATTCACATTTATAAATTAAAAGAGGGCCCCACGTTGGGCGCCAATGTAACGAAAGCGGGGTTTTCCCTGATCTGGGTCCGGCCTGCGCTTTCGCTCCAGGACTTCAGACAACAAAGTTGTAACTAGTTAAATATCCATCAAGTATTAATGTAAATTCAAACCGAAGTTCACCAAAATATTTAAATATGCCCGCAACTAAGTTTCAATATAAATTATAACCTAAGATATTTATTTTCTAACCCGCTCTGTAATTTATATCATACTAGTCAATAAGCATGAAGCATACAAGTTAAGTCAATGATGTTGCATTTCTAAATGTATGTAGTCAATGAAACTGTATATTTTAGGAGAAGAGTTAATAAAGCACTATGTGAACTCGTGAAAAGTCAATGAAGTTCTACACTTTATGTGATATGAAACACCTCACATATACTATACTCTCTCATGTACACAGACGGACAGACTTCAAATAAGCATGAGCAACAACAAGCTCGAAGGGCTAACCAGATGTAATTTACAATACTCAACTCTATATTTCATATATAACACCGTGGAAAATATTCACAGACAGATTTACAGAATATGAGCAAAAGTAGCTCACTCGAGCGCATGTGCCTGCCCGGGTACAATGCAATCTGAAAATAAACAGTTCCTATGTTAACCTGAGTCGACAGACAGACAGACCCTAAGAAGTGTGCCAACAAACAATGTAAACGTACAGCTCAAAGGGGGCACTTCAAGCTAAAACCTAAAAAAATTTGATAACATCTTTTGAATTCTTTTCATCAAAGTTCAGGAACAAGACCAAAATATACCATGAATTTCCTATCAATATAATCTGCCTTTTATTCAAGTAAATTTTAACCTAAACTAGTTCAATTCGAACTCAAGATTCCACTCGCCAATTTCTATATATAAATATCTAATTTTGACACTTCTGACTAATGGATTTGATAGAATCAAATCAGGGAAAATTCAACACCAGATGACCTTCAAACTGGGGAGATAACTGGCATAAGTAATCAAGATGTTTACATGATACAATTTGTTAACAAGACCAACAAATATTTATTACAATCAATACTGTGTTTTAATAATCTGAATCTTTACAAGTTCTTCAGTTTTGTTTATGTTAACATAGTGTCTGACCTGTGTCAATTTCAGTGTAAACTTAATTTATAAATAGAACAGGATACCAGTCAAAGTTTCCGGCTTGCTCCTTTTAAACTCGTTATAACAAATCAGGCCCAATCGCAATTCTGTAAAATATCTTTATCTCACAAAAAACGAATTTGTCCCAAAAGTTTTCAACCTGTAGTAAATTATTTATTAACCGTCAAATACAGGTAGTGTGCCAAACAGACGAAAACTAACCTTATTCAATCTGATGCGAACTACCCAAAAAGCTTCATCCTAAATATTCGGATTAAATACGCGCTATAACACTTGAAAAATTCACCGACAAATGCCTAAATTCTCTACATGCCTCGATGCATATAAATATTAAGACAACGCGGCCATTACCTTTCGTAAATCACATTGGAGCAAGCCTGAAACTTTAAATTACGAGCCAAATATTTTACCAGGGGACATTTTCTTACCAGACAACGGTTCCACAGCCGTCAAATAAATTTAAAGGTAGCAAAACTACGCGTTGGAGGGAGCCACCCCCTAAATTTTCAAGAAAATCACGACTGTACCTCCTTTCAGTTCTAAATCCTGGTCCAGAATGCCATGCTAGCAGACAACCGCCTGCACGGACTTTTCAACCGCGGGAAACAATTTAAGCCTTCTGATTGGTCAAAACATCAAAAATACTTTTATTGGACCAAATTAATAAAACGGGGCTGAAAAACGGAGGAGAACGGGAAATGTAATATTTGTGAAATAAATTTTTATAAACAGATCGGCAAAACTTAAAATAATACAAAAATAACAAAACTAATAAACAAATAAAAATAATTGAATGGTAAAAAAAATAAATCTGTTGAAAAAAATAAAACCAAGTCTCAAACGTTACAGTTTGATATCGAATAGCCCCCCCCCCCCCGCTCACTCGTCACAAATTGAATATAATATCCATGTACAATATAAGCAGTGATGAAATTTATGGCAAACTTTACCCAAAGGTGGTTTAAAATTCTGTATTGGTCCTTGAACTTCAATTCTATCTGTTCTACTTAAAATAGAATAGAATAGAATATTTTTATTGATTTAAAATCCAAACTGCAGGGTTGTCATCATTAATACAATTATGTACATATAGATATTAAAACATACACAATATACATTTACAATACTTAATTCTGAGACGCATGCCATATCCCCTAATGAATTAAAAAGTTGGTAACTAGCTTTATTGGCAGGTGGTGCAGCTATATCATACATGTATGTATAACAAGTGAAAGAGATAAATCATAATGAATGAATAATAATTCAAAATTCAGGTTAAAATACCAGAAATTTCATCATATTAAATTAGAGACAAAGCACTGCCAGGTAGGTTTTTCTAACGGCTACTTAAACATTTCAAGAATATATAATTTCCAAGGGCACCTTAGCACCAACTTTGTGAAATGTTTTATATAAATAAAATGGAATCCTTCATTGCAACTGGGACTATTATTTATAACTAGTTATAATAGTCAAACTGAAAAAGTATTACAAAAGGAGAATTTTTTTCTTATATTATATTGCATTGTCAATGTTACTAAAAACAGAAAATCTGCAAAAGGATATTTATAAATCTCGGAATTACAGCTGGACCAGTTGCATCTGAGGGATTGAAATAAAAGTTGATGATCAAACAACTCCTTCTACACCATTACAGATGGAAACATTAAAATTACACCATGCACCATATTCTAAATTAGGCCAAGAAAAAAAAAATATATGTATTTCGGCTAAACTGACCAATCCTAATTTTGAGTGCCTACCCGAAAGTCCTTTTTCTCATTTTTGATAAAGCACTGTTAAAGCCGGGCTGATTCTCCTGTCAAAACCAGTCAAAAAGTTTTAATAGATAAATTATTTGCCTACCTACCGACCCTAATTTTTATCATCATGTTAGTGGAAACACTGGTATTTTTTTTGGCCTTAGGTGTATAGTACCAGTAATACTATAACCCCACCACTATTCCGTGTCTGTACCAAGTCAGGTTATCCTGACTCTCTGTTGTCTTCCTGTTTGTGTTTTGTGCTCTTTTATGTTATCTTTTGTAAGGGGTTCTGTCTTAGGGTGGCATTGATTGATTGGTATATCATTGTTGTCCATTTAGTTGTTTATAAGAATTGACTGTGCCAAAGGTGTACTTTGGGATATTCCTTAAAAGTAATTTCTTTTAAATAAATCAGAATAGGATGTTGAAAGTTACATTGTTAATCACGTTATATGTGATATGTTGAATAATTTTGTTTACTTCATATCTGTCTTTGTTGTACATGTGTACACAGAAATCCTTTACATACTGGAAATAAAGCATGAAATTCTGTGTATTCGTAACACTGTTGAGTTGCCGAAGGAAAATTTGCTGAATTTGAATATATGCCGACATCATTAGGGGAAGTTTTGGTTAAAAATTATATTTCAAAATATCTGTTAGTAATGAAATCTTTTAAATAATACATTATAGGCTGTTAAAACTAATATGGTGAGTCACAAAAGATATAGCCTTTGTTCTGAAGTATCTTTAAAGGAAAAAGGTGTTTTAGTAACACTATAAGAGTTGTCTGTGTTGAAGGCTTTGTAATTCTGGAATATTCCTTTATGGGAAAATTATTGACAAAATTGTATAATACTATTCACCAGAAATGGGGGTGATCTGATTTCTGTGAATGTGGCTGGGTCATAAAGATTTACCCTTGTCCGTCCGTACGTACGGACGTCCCGATTCAGTTAAGTTTTGCATTTAGCTCCATTTCTCAGAAACTTATAGTAATATATCAATGATATTTCACCACTACAGTCCTCTTGTATAGTACAACGCTGTTCAGCAACACCAGTATTGTTTTTAGGGCGGGACTTCAGTGTCTTATAGACACATTTTCTATTTCATTATATATATTTTTTTTGTAGAATGCCAAGAAGAAGAGCCTGATCCTGAGCTTCATCCTTTAGATGGATGGTTTAACAATCTCATCAACCCAGAGTGGGGTGCAGTTGGTAAGTATGAATTTAATGATACTTCAAATTAAATTTGATATGAAGAAAAGTCTTTTTAGAAAGCTTCATTATATCATTATCATATCCCTTTTGGGACTTGTCTACCCTCTGTTGCTGAACCTGTTATATAATTTCTAATTTGTACTTTGAAGGTTCTATTTCAATATTTTGTTGTCGAAATTTATCATTTTTCTCCTTTCATTTCTGTGGTGACATCATATTTTACCCAAAAATTCAATAATTTGAATACAAAAAATTCATATCTGCTCTCATAAAATACATGTACTTGAGGCATTTCGGCTTTGGAAAATTCTTATAATTAAAAAAAACAAAAGTAAGAGCAATACTTTTTCCATTCATTTTAAAGAAACTTATTAAATTTTTACGAACAAACAGTAAAATTTAAAAATGAAAAGATGCATGTATGCATAAGCGAGACACATCCAATTGAAATATGGGTTATTGGTAAATGTATTATGTATTTTCATTATTGTCTCCCCTAGATCACTGCTTATTTCACCTTCTCCCTTCTCACATTCCACCCAAATCTACATCCAGTGTTCCAAACCAGAGGAATGCTTAGTCTAAGCTCAATAAGTATGACCAGGAAAATTCCTTTAAGATTGTCTCAAGAATGAAACCACAGGCCAGAGCCAATTGCATTGCATGGGAATATAAAGGAGGTCTTTCAGAAGTGTTCATTGACACCATTTAACAAAGTTTTTGTCCTTTGGCCTTGCACCCATCAACAGTTGTAGAGTGGATATAATCTTCAGTTTTTGTTAAATTAGATCCTCTATAAAACCATGTGGACATGAAAATCTTGTGTGGGATCGATTTATATCCAAAAAAAGTCTAAAATTGGGAACCTTTTTTTAGATCACCTGGCCAAAGGCCATGTGAGCTTTTATCATCACTTGGCTTCTGTCGTCCGTTAACTTTTCACATTTTAATCTTCTCCTCTGAAACCACTGGGTCAAATGGAATTAAATTTGGCAGGAAGCATCTATGTAAGGCCCTTTATAAAGATTGCTCATTTCGTCCCGATTGGACAACAAACATGGCCGCCAGGGGCAATTGTTGTTTCTGAGTGGCTGAGTTTTTAAAAATCTTCTCCTCTGAAACTGCTTTGCCAAATGGAACAAAACTTGACCGAAAGCATACATGGAAGGTCCTTTATAAAGTTGCCTCATTTTGTCCTCATCAGACTACAAATATGGCCGCCATGGGAAGTTCTTGTTTCTGATTGGTTGATATAAAAATATCTTCTCTGAAATCGCTTGTCCAAATGGAAAGAAACTTGACAGAAAGCATCTATGGGAAGTTCTTTACAAGATTTTCTCATTTTGTCCTGATTGGGCAAAAAACAAGGCCGCATTAGGCAATTCTTGTTTCTCATTGGTTGATTAAAAAATTTTTTTTTCTCTGGAAATGCTTGAACAAATGGAACGAGACTTGACATGAAGCATTTGTTGGAGATTATTTACAAACTCTCCTCATTTTGTCCAGATCAGTGACAAACATGGCCACCATGGGCAATTCTTGTTTCTCATAGGTTGATTTAAAAATAAAATGTTTTTCTCTTAAACTGCTTGGCCAAATAGAGCCAAATTTGACAGAAAGTGTCTTTGACATATTAAAAAAATCTACAGAACTGCAAAATTGCTTGAAACCAAACATGGTCTGAATGTTCCTCTTAATTTCAATCTTAATCTTCTGGAGAACTGCCAAATTTTAGAATATGCTGACCTATAAGTAGAAGGACCTTGATGAAGAAAAATTTGGTTCCTACTAGGCTTACCATACTTCATAATGATAGGGAGAAGTGACTTCTCTCTTTGAGGTACATCAGTACAAATGGCTTTCATTCCAGGTGAGTGATACAGACTCAGCCCTCTGAGCCTCTAGTTTTCAGGAGGGAGCCTTGTATTAATTCTTGTTGCCTGAATAGCACTTTCAATTTTTAATGTGTGGTTTGTGACTGTACAATGTATTGAGGTTTCCATTCATCAAAAACTCTGATGGATTAATTTAATTATCAAAAAATTCTGAAATAAGGAACATTTTTTTTTGAAGAGTAAGTCTGAGGATTTATTAGGGTGTTGGGTTCTTTAATTTTGAAAATAATTTGCATCAATGTTCTTTTATGAAAATTTATTTCATTATATTACTAATAGATCTGTGTATTATGCTATAATTGTAATCTTATTTTTCCAGATACTCATCTACTGCGAAAGAGTCCAACAGCTTATGCGGATGGAGTGTACCATATGGCTGGGCCTAAAAGGCCCAATCCATTTGAAATTAGTTCTGCAGCCCTCAGGGGTCAGATGGGATTGGTATCTCCGAGAGGGAGAAATGCCATGATAACATACTTTGGTAAATTCTTTATATATATAAGTATGACTTGATTCAACGTCCATGGTTATTTTATGGCAAAAATTTTAAGTCAGTAAGAAATGTTAGTGACTTATGGTATCAGTATTGTTAATACTTCTACTGTTTACATTTATTATGTTTTGTGGTAAAAACAGTGTGAGTACCCTTTCTGTTGACTTCTACAATGTACCTTAATTTTCGGTGTATAGGTCGATACATTTTTCTTCTGAAACTCTGGGCTCTACCTATGCACCGCATCGACCTACCTAAGATTTTTTTAATAAAATTTTCGTACCGCCAACCCCTCCCCCTATTGTTACTATTAAAATACAATTTAAGGTTCGGTATCTCAGAGAGGGAGAAATGCCATGATATCATATTTGGTAAATTGTGGTAAAAAGTGGTATCAATCAAATGTGGATTTTAAAGAACTTCAAAGACTTAAAGAATATTTTATGATCTCGGTCCATTTCAGCCTGTAACAGCATAAAAACATTTGATTTCTCTACCCTCTATACCATCATTACTCATTCACAACTGAAGGAGAAGTTGAATGATCTAATCCATCGATGCTTTCAAAATAAAATGGCAACAGCAGATACACATACCTTGTCATTGGTAGAGATAAATCATACTTTGTAAAAAAAAACACTCTAAATCTAACAAAAAAGTATACAGAGAACAAAATTGTTCTGATGATTGAATTTTTGATTGACAACATGTTTGTTCAATTTGGTGGACATGTTTTCCAACAGACTATTGGTATTCCTAATTGTGGGCACTAATTGTGCACCAGTCCTGGCCGACTTATTCCTTTAATCATATGAGGCAGACTTCTTTGACAGGCTTCTTAAGGAAAAACAGAAGAAGTTAGCCCGTACCTTTAATTTGATGCTTTATCACTCAACAGTTCAACTTTTGGGAATTTCTTACATCTCATCTATCCCAATGAGCTCGAAATTAAGGATACCACAGACACAGAGTCTGCATCTCATCTTGACCTTCACCTCAAAATTGACACCAGAGGACGGCTTAATACAAAACTTTATGACAAACGGGATGACTTTGACTTTCCAATCGTCAACTTCCCATTTTTGAGTGGCAACATTCCAGAAGCGCTGGCATACAGAGTGTATATTTCACAACTCATACATCATTCCAGAGCTTGTGACATATATATTGACTCCCTGGACAGAGCCTTGGCTCCTGAAAGAAAAGTTATTCAAACAGGGGTATGTTGCTCCTAAGTTGCAGTCATCCTTATTAAAGTTTTATGGATGTCATCATGACCTGGTTGACAGGTATGAAAAAACTGATTCCAAAATGAAAATGGACCTGTTCCAATATGATGCTGTCACTTCCTCTTACCGGATTTTGACATGGGCAGCATGGTGAGTGTCCTGCAGGAAGCAAAGAGTGCTTACTCTTCCGGAGCACCTGAGTCTACACCTGGTTTTTTGGTGGGGTCCATGTTCATATGTTTTTTAGTTTTAGTGTAGTGTTTGTATTAATTTGGTCTTGTCTTCATTGTTTTCTTGAGTTTGTCAGTTGTTTTCGAATTTGACCTCCTTTTAATATCCCTTTGGTATTTCTTGACTTTACTTCTTTATTTAAGTATGACTTGATTCGACGTCCATGGCTATTTTATGGTAAAAGTTTTAATCAGTAAGAAATGTTATTGACTTATGGTATCAGTATTGTTAATACTTTTACTGTTTACATTTATTATGTTGTTGTGGTTAAAACAGTGTGAGTACCCTCTCTGTTCACTTCTACAATGTACTGCTATTTTTGGTGTATAGGTTGATACTTTTTTCCTATGAAGTGTTGGGCTCGACCTATGCATCTCATTGACCTATCTAATATTTTTTTGTAAAATTTTCGTAAACCTCAACCTACCCCCTATTGTTACTATTAATAAAACAATTTAAGAACTGTGCTTTGACCTATATACCAAATTTCCTTTAGTCTGAAAATTATAGTATTACATTTTTTTGGAATGAATACTATGAATACTTTTACTGTATAGTTTTGTTATGATTTGTTGTTTTTCTAAATTTTTTGTGGTATGATATCTGTGAATACCTTTGCTAAATACTCTACTTTTCATTTTATGATTCAAATACTGTTATTGTGAAACACTTATTATTCGTGGTACACCAATTTTCATGGATTTCGTGGACATTGCAATCCACAAATTTAAAAACACAACGAAATTTGTACGTGTATTTTTAATCTTTGTATCAAGAGGAAATAAAAAAAAAAAAAAACTTGGTCCTTTCCAAGAATGAATTACTGTCATTTGATCTTTAGTAAATATATCTATGGGCAATTGTTGTTTCTGATTGGCTGAGTTTTCAAAAGTATTCTCTGAAACTGCTTGGCCAAATAGAAGAAAACTTGACAGGAATCATATATGGGAGGTTCTTTACAAAATTTCCTCATTTCGTCACGATTGTGCAACAAACATGGCCGTCATGGGGAATTCTTGTTTCTCATTGGTTGATTAAAAAAAAGTTTTCTTCTCTGGAACTGCTTGGCCAAAAGAATCGAAGGTTGACAGAAAGCATCTATTGGAGGTTCTTAACAGTTACCTCATTTCATCCCGATCGGACTGCAAATGTGGTCGCCATGGGCAGTTCTTGTTTCTGATTGGCTGATATAAAAAAATCTCCTCTGAAATAGATTAGCCAAATGGAACAAAATTTGACAGGAAGCATATATGGGTGGTCCTTTATAAAATTTCCTCTGTTCGTCACGATCAGACTACGAATATGGCCACCGTGTGCATTTTTTTTTCCTGATTGTCTGATATATAACAATTCTTCTCCTGTAAAGTCGCTTGGCCAAATGGAATGAAACTTGACAGGAAGCATCTATGGGGGTTCTTTTCAAATTTTCCTCATTTCGTCCCAATTGGGCAAACATGGCCGTCATGGGTAATTCTTGTTTCTCATGGGTTGATTGAAAAAAAACTTTTTTCTCTGGAAATGCTTGTCCAAAACTGTCAGCCAAACTGGTGGAAAGTCTTTTATGAAATTAATTTTTTTCTGACATCCTGATTGGACAAGCATGGCTGCCATCACCAATTCTTTTTTCTGATTGGCTGATATAAAGAAATCTTCTCTGAAACTGCTGGGCCAAATAGTGCCAAACATGACAGAGTCTATGGCTTATAAAAATATCCACAGAATTGATTGAAACCAAACATGGCTTGTATGTTCCTCATAAGATGCTGAACAAGAGTTGTTACTTTGGTTGCCAATCCCTCATTCACGTTGGCCACCAGCAGAGGACTTAGGTTAACATAAGACCTAATGGGAAATACGTGCAAAAATCTTCTGGAGAACCACTGAATTTTAGAATATGCTAACCTGCAAGTAGAAGGACCTTGATGCAGAAAATTTTACAATATGCTAACCTGTAAGTAGAAGGACATTGATGCAGAAAAATTTTGTCACTACAAGACTTACCACACTTCATAATGATAGAGAGAAGTGACTTCTCTCTTTGAGGTACATCAATAAAAACGGCTTTCATGCCAGTTGAGCAATACAGGCTCAGCCCTCTGAGCCTCTATTTTCATATTGGCCCTGTATTGTGTCCAAGGACAGTGGTATTGGGCAAAGGATAGCTGAATTGGACCTGTATGAAAAAAATCCCATTCTATGACACCTTTATTAACTAGTTATGTAAAATAAGAAATTTATGACTGGGCATACAAATACTGCTAGGATTTCTCTATATGAGATTTTGTATTTTGCTGGATCGTTGTCTCATGGACATTTATTCCACATCTAAGTATTTTGTGCTACTATAATTAAATAAATCTTATGTTTTTGTAGACGATCAATGAGGTAGATTATCCATATTGAGCCTGTCCATATTGGGCCTGTTTTTCCATATTGAGCCTGTTTTTCCGTATTGGTCCTGTTATTAATCTTTTATTAGCTATGGACATCTAGTATTGAATGGGCAATTTTAAACATATTTTACATGACTGGTTAATAATAGTGTATATTCATTATCTGTCAGTGTGAATTTTTGTGCATTTTTTTGAGAGGTAAACGCAATTACTTATAAAGATGACGTTTATGTGGTATATTATTTTGTCCTCTATGTAATTCTATCCTCCAGACACTTTTACATAAGTAATATTGTCTGATGGACACTATTAGCATGTGTTAGAATGTCCAGGACATTTTTCGCCTATTAAATATATCCCTTTGCTATATTTTTATGCCCCGCCATCCGTACGAGGTTAAGGTTTAGGTTTAAGGTAGTTTTTCATGAAGAAGTTATGGTATCATCTTGAAACTTTGTACATGGATAGCGTGTGATATGAACAGCAGCATTTTGATGCAAAACGGATGCTGTCACCTTGATGTCATGGGTCATCGACTTTGAATTTCTCTATAGAATTTTAATATTAGAATCCAGGTTAAGGTTCAGGTTGAAGTTAGTTTTTCATGAAGTACTTAGAGATAGTATTTCATCTACCCTATTGTTAGGGACTTCAGAGTCAACAATATACACATGTAATTCTATTTACTAAATACTTACATCATTGGGGGGGGGGGGGGGGCATGTATTGTCCATTGGACACATATATACTTGTTTTGTCCTTTTATCTAGACATTATTACATAGACGTATGTTACCGTATCCACATAAAACTGATAATAACACCAAACAAATATAGCAAAAGACTATATTTTATAGGTGAAACATGTTCTAGACTTCTTAACATATGGTCGTAGTGTTCATTGGACCATATATGAAAAAGTGTCAAAAAGTTTTATGTACTGTACAAATGTATATTTCTACTATAAAATAATATAGACATCAATATATTACATTGTGTTTATGTTGTAACAAACTGATTTGCTCATTATCATTTAATTTGGTTTTTGTCTCGCCTCCTACGAAAGTCACAGAAGACAAGACATGGGTGTTGCTTTTCCGATGTTGGTGTTGGTGGCGGTGTCAACAATTGTTAATTTTTCTGCTAAAGTCAGTTAGGAACTACAGTCGAACTTCTGTAGCTCGAAGTCGGATCGCTCAAACACCATCGATGGCTCAAACGGTTTTGAAAATCCTGTCAATTTTCCCATTATTTTCATGTTGAAAAAGCCCCGGTTTCTCGAATACCAATTTCTTGAAAAGTCGAACAAAAATGTTGGTCCTAACAATTACAAAATAGTGTATTTTACCATTGAAAACTCGAGCTCGATCATTAAATGGACAATCTTGTTGCCAGATACTTACAGGTATGCATCTAACAATCACAAGTTTAATACAAATAGATGAATCTGACAGGTAAATATTTACTGTTCAATGTAATAGAGATGTTGTGATAACTATTGATTAGTGATTAACCTGTTAAATTTTAATTTAGAAATATTTCATGTTGTGATTAGCTATGCCATCGCGTTTTCTGATGGTTCTGGCAATTTTTCGTACCTGAACAAATTTCTATAACTCGAACTACCCATAACTCTAACAGAATTTGAGGGTCCCTTGGAGTTCGAGCCATTGAAGTTCTACTGTACTTGTGATAGATCAATAATATTTTCTATAAAGTTGCATTGCTATCAGTACATCTCATCTTGTCGACCATAACTAAGCTCTGCCCCCTAGGTAATGCTCCAGTGACTTTCAATTAATTAGCAATTTTCAATATTAACTTTTCTGCTTAAGTTAGTTTGATAGGAACTACTTGTGATTGACCAATGATATTTTGAATAAAGTTGCATTACTATAAAGTTTGTCAACCATTTTGAGGCCCTGCCCCCTAGATCATGGTTCAGTGACTTTCAATTAATGAGCAATTTTCTATATTAAGTTTTCTGCTTAAGTTAGTTTGATAGGAACTACTTGTGATAGATCAATGACATATTCTATAAAGTTTCATTACTATCACTTTACATCTCTGTTTGACGACAGTTTCGAGGCTTTGCCTAGGTCATGGTCCAGCGACTTTAAATTATTCAATGTTGCTGTACATCAGATTGTCTTTTTTTATAATTTTCTGCTGTGACAGAATATAATTTCCCCCATAATATTTGTTCCAAAGAACTTTTAGCATATAACAAAAGTTCCATTGGGAACTTTCCTTATGTAATATTTTGTCCAATGCTATAAGAAAATTTCCTTCGCAAAGGATAAAATATTACATAAAGAAAGTTCCAAATGGAACTTTTGTTATATGCTAAAAGTTCTTTGGAACAAATATCATGGACAATGTATTGACATTTCCACCAGTATGAAACTTCGAATCCGAACTTTTGTTATGTAAAAAAAGTTCCCTATAACAAATATACTGATTTCTATCATTGTAGCAATTAAGTAACAACAAATGAGGCAAAATCATTTTTAAACATATACATTAAATATACAAAAAATTGTTTAGAACAAAATCTCGAGAATGGATTGATTGTAAAACATTGTTTAGAACAAAATCTCGAGATTGGATTGATTATAAAACATTGTTTAGAACAAAATTTCTATAATGGATTGATTGTACATTTACAACTTTTTTATGAGAGGAAAATATTCATAAATACTATTACGGCGCTCTTTTCCAACACATTGTCGTCTTGGTCGTCCATTACTTGCACTTGTAGGAATGTTTGTTATATTATAAAATTTCCGGGAATATTGGTTATATTATAAATGTCCCAGGAATATTGGTTATATTATAAATGTTCCAGGAATATTTATTATATGATCAGAGTTCTAGGAATTTATATTACAATATACAAAATTATTTCTAGCTACAAATGTATGCAAGTAAATGTCCAAGAATAAAATACAGGCATTTTCATCTGAAATTTGTGGCTAATGTCATGCTTGACTTAAGTATAAGCTAAACTTTGTTCTTGGCACTGACAAACGTACCATTTAGTTAAGTAAAGTAAGTGGGGCATGGAGTAATGAAATATTAAAAATATATATTCTTACCTTGTTTAGAATAAGAGCCATCATTTAAATATGTAAAAATTTTGTTGTATTCCTCAGACTCCATTGTTTGCATGTACTACATGTACAGGTAAATGTTATACACAGGTGAGGTGAGCAGTATTGAGATGTAATCAGGTGAAAAAAATCACACGGCACTCTTTCTTTAAAGGAATTAATATTATGGAAGTATATGATGTTTTAGTTCCAGGAAAATATCTTATGAAGGTGGAAATAATATTATGTTATGTTAGTTCCCAAGAACTTTTATTATCCATACTTTGGTTCCAGGGGGAATAAGTATTATGCGGAACAAATATATGTTCACACTGCCAGTAGGCGAGACATATCTCTGTGTCAACAGTTTGTTTAATGTTGTGTATAGCTTAAAACATTTTAATGACATTTGTATTAACTCCATTTCTGGACATAATTATGTAGAATAACATGGTCGGGACAATATTACACGGTTTAAAATGTTCATTTGCTGGACAGTATTAAATGTGAAATTTTGTCCGAACAATATTGAATAGGAAATTATATCCACATGACAGACAATAGGATATTATGTCCTACATGCAGACAATATTACATAGCAAAGGACCTATTAGAATAGAGATTTTCGTCATGACTACTAGTGATCACTAGCCTGTCAACGCTTAGGTTGTGAGTTTAAATCTCACCTCTGGTTGGGTGTGTTGAACTCCGATCTTAATTGACAAGGATTGCCAATTTTCCTACCAATGTTCGGTGGTTCTCTCCTGGTACTACGGCTTCCTCCACCAATAAAAACTGGCTGCCGTGAAATAGCCAAATGTGCTGAAAACGGCGTAAAACCCCAATTAAACAAACAAACAAAATAGAGATTGATTATGTTATATTGTCTGGCTGGAAATTATTATATAGGACACAATTATGCCTCACATTATCCAGGTGTTTACATTAGTAGACTGCCGGCCCTTTTAAGATTTATACCAAATTTCAAGACATATAATACTCTTGAAGTTGGCTTAGGTATTATCAGTATTTCCATCAATACTATTCTGCCAGCTCTCAATGTCATGAAAATGTTCTTTCATAAGCAACTATTATATCAGTCATACACAGGCAAACCTGTATTATGTGATCTTCCAAGGAAACAGTGAAATACAGTCATATGAGACAGGTGGTCACATAATACAGGTTATAATGAATTGTATTGCAAATGAAAATAAAAAAATATGATCACTTAAGGCAATGATTATTTAATATAGTTCCCTATGACAGTTTTGACTGTATATCTATAGTCCTTTACGTATGAATTGAAAAATTGCAGGTCAACAAGTCGTAGAAGAAATTATGGATGTACAAAGACCTGGATGTCCAAGAGAATTTGAAAATATTGATGTTCCTAAAGGTCATGACCTTTTTGATCCAGAGGGTAAAGGGAATATTCAGTTACCATTTTTACGGTCAAGATATGACTTTAGAACAGGACAGTCTCCTAATAATCCTAGACAACAGGTAATGATTACATTAGACAGTGTGCTGTTATTAATGCCATTTTTGTGGATTAAAGTAAAAATAGACTTCATTGTAATAGGACAATCTGACATACAGTTTCCGCAAAATGAATAAAGTGATGTTAAAATATCAATAAATTCAGTTGACACATGCATAAAGTGCACTCTCTCCTTTTAGATGAAACAATGGTTTGACTGTTTAAATTATTTTTCTTTGCAAAATAATTTCATATGATTCAAAATTAAATCTTCTGTGTACGTATTTCTTCTGATAAACAGCATACACCATGACTTTTTTTAGTTATGTAAATTTACCGACCTACAAAAATACCCGCAGTTATGGCGGTATTAATAACTTCCACTGTAAAAACATGTATTTATCTGACAACACTGTGAGCGGTCAGAATGGTTACAATCATTAAAAAGGTCTTATAATCAACCAATAGTTAAAATAGTGGAGCACTTTTACCAAAACAACTTGTACAGTATATAATACTCAAAATAGGAGAATTATAAGACAATTATTGGTTAACTGAGTTGTCTAACAAAACATAAAAAAATTTACCATTGTTTGTAAGGTTGTATTTTTGTTCAAAGAAAAGTACAATGTAAATGCACTCAAAAAGTTTAAATGACTAACTCAGACCTGTCCTAATAAATCTGTAAAATGGTTGTTTTAAATATTTTCATCCAATTTGTGAATATTTGGTACAACCCAAGGATGTAATACTTTAAAATTTGTGTTTCTAATCTTTGGAAAATATGATTGAACAAAATCACTTATTTTAGTTATGATTGAGCTTATTGCTTCTTTCAACCAACTGACAGTTTGAATTTATTTTGTTACATGCTGACATTGATTATTTCCTGAAATATCAATATCCCCCAGAGAATGGAGAGAGGATTGTAAGTTTGGAAATTTAAAATGTCATGCAATTTTATTTAATAAACAACTGGTCAATGTAATGTACAAACAATTGATTTTCATTGGACAATCGCGGATTGATCATCAGTTCACATAAAATGTATTTGTTTCTTAAAATATCTTTCTAACACCATAAATAGGAATCTCAGATTGCATAGTCTAAAGCTTAAACACCTTTCTGATGTAAATTTAGATCACAGAAATAACACCGTTCATTGATGGCCAGTTGATGTATGGACCTGCCAAAGCATGGACTGATGCCATTCGAGAGTTCAAGGGTGGACGTCTTCTGGCACTGAATGATAGTCCACATCCAATACAGAGTAGCTTACCAGGAATAAATAATATTAGACTGCCATATGCAAATCCTCCAAATCCTAGAGAAACAACAAGAGAGACGAGGTTAAGACCAGTTGCAAGATTCTGGAGTAAGATACTTTGTATAATGAACAACCAAAACGAAAACACTGTTGATGTTTGTGAAGGATGAAATAACACTCACTTAGATGTATATACAATACATGTACATTGTCAAAAAATAAAAAGTCTTATTCTGCTAGTCAAGCATTTTTCACCTGTTTCCTGATGAGTACAAATAAACTTGATATTTTTAGACAATATACATGTATATACTGTAAATTCAGAAATTATTGCATGCATTTATTATTGCGATTTTGTCATTTTAGAACAAAATTCTATTTTAATTTTTGTGATATTGAGAAAATTCCTGCTTCATTCATATAAAAAATTCCAAAATTTTGAAAATTTTCAAAATGCGAGTTTAAATTACTGCGATTACAACCCTGTCGCATTTTTCGTAATAATGAAAACATTGCAATAATTTCCGAATTTACAGTATATATTGTTTATCCTGCAATGGTAAATCATTATGTTTTAAAAAGAAACTCAATGAAAATTGGGACTTTCTAGCCGATTTGAATAGAGGTGTTTTTGGCACATAGGGAAAATATGAAGTCTAAATCAGTATGAACCAGAATACATTGCAAACTTTTGTTGAATGTGAGGTCAAGGATACCAGGAGATTTTATTAGACATTGACCTAATAAGCTGAAGTTATTCATCACTATTTGTTTAGCCAGAAAATCAGCTAATTTCAGTATAAAAGTTGGATATAATTCATTGACTTACTTCAGATACAATGTGATATGTGAATTGACAACGAATTTGATCAACAATTTTTTATAGCGGAAGGAAGGGGAAATAACAGGAAAACTGGCAATCATTATCAATTAGGATTTGAGTCGAGCAAACCTTGGCATGGGTTTGGTTCAAGCTGACATCCACATAATTTACAGGCTAGGGATATTTAGTAATAATATAATATTGGATATAATGCGTCATTTGATTGGTCAGTTTATTTTCGTCTATCATATCATAGACTAAATTTTCTTTTCTACTATGACATCATTTAAGAGAATCCCGATGTTCAAGACTTCAAAAGAACCGTTGGAATTAAATTATAAGGATTGACAGTAATTTTGTTTTCAGTGGATTCGAAATAATCTCTATGCGGGTTTTTTAGTGTGCACCATGTGATTGAGGTTATTTCTTCATAGACTGAAAAAAATGACAGTCAGTCCTTAAATACCACCTGGAACACTAGGCCATTGTATAATTATGAAAAAAAAAAAAGTTACAATAATATATTTTTAGCTCACCTGGCCATAGGCCATGTGAGCTATTGCCATCACTTGGCGTCCGTCGTCGTCGTCTGTAAACTTTTTCAAACGTTAACTCGTCCTAAACTACTGGACCGACTTCAACCTAACTTTGCAGAATTGTTCTTTAGGGCATCTGGAAAATTTCTATCGTTTAAAATTTTTGAAATGTCGAAAAACATGGCTGTCGTTACTATAAATAGAACATAGGGGTAAAATTGCTGTTTTTTGCTAATAACTCAAAAACCGTTACAGATATCGAAAATCTGACATGGGGTAAAATTGATCAGCATGACAAGATCTACCTACCCTGAAATTTTGAAGGAAATTCCAAAACCCATTTAGGAGTTATTGCCCTTTTTCACATTTTTGGCTTTTTTTTATGTTATTATTTCAAAAATCTTCTTCTCTGAAATTACTATTCAAAATCATATGAAAATTGGTAAGATTGTTGCTTAGGGTACCCTGCATAGAACTGATGTGGGGATTTTTGATTTGTCGAAAAACATGGCCGCTGTTACTAAAAATAGAACATAGGGGTAAATTGCTGTTTTTTGCTAATAACTCAAAAACCGTTACAGATATCGAAAATCTGACATGGGGTAAATTTGATCAGCATGACAAGATCTACCTACCCTTAAATTTTGAAGGAAATTCCAAAACCCATTTAGGAGTTATTGTCCTTTTTTCGTCAAATTTTCATAATTTAACATTTTTTGTCATTTATCTCCAAAACTATTTGAGATAGAAGTGAAATGTAAATTTGAAAAATGTTTGCCATGTTGAGATCTACATACCCTGAAATTTTAAAGGAAATCCCAAAACCCATTTAGGAGTTATTGCCCTTTTTTGTCAAATTTTTAAAATTTTAACATTTTTGCATTTATCTCCAAAACTATTTGAGATAGAAGTGAAATGTAAATTGAAAAATGTTTGCCATGTTGAGATCTACCTACCCTGAAATTTTGAAGGGAATCCCGAATTCTATTTAGGAGTTATTGGTTTGTGTAATTTGAGGTCAGGTTCTGTTACATTTATTTAAGGTTCACCCTTATTCCTGGTCAATTTTGTCAACTTCCTGCCAGGACTACCACCATCAGGGAACATATTTTAACATTAAACCTTATGAAAAATAAATCTTCAACAAATTTTCCCTGAACAATTGAACCAATTGCAACAAACTTGGTCAAATAGTTGATTAATTGTCCAATGAAAACCAGACTCCAGGTGAGCGATACAGGCTCTGGTGAGCCTCTTGTATTTATATCTTTTTACTGTTATATTTTTCTCTAATGACAATGTAAAACTCCAAGAGGTCTTCCAAACGTTTTTTGGTGGGAAATTTCAGGAGCATTTAACCAACGTATGCTGATATCATAATTTATCAAATGGGTCAAGAAATGTATAAATGCACACAGAATTAGAGAAGGTATTATATGTTTCAATGGTACAGAGTCTAGAAAACGTATTGAAATGCATACTCTGATATAAATGTTTATTATAGGACTTGGAAATCCCAGAGGGTTTGAAAACCCATTTCTGCTGTCATTTGGTGTTCTGTGGTTCAGATTGCATAATTATTGGGCAAACAGAACAGCTGTAGAACATCGCTGGACATCAGATGAAGATTTAGTCAGATTTGATGAAAGAATATTTAACCAAGCTAGAAAAATGGTTGTTGGAACATATCAGGTTAGAAGACATAATGATTTATATCAACAACACATGTTCGGCAATTTTTTACAACATGCAGATTAATTTCAAATTTGGAGAATGTGATTCGATGAAATATTTCCTGTTTGATTTGTGTGTATTTACCTATTTTGATACATACAACTATATTTGAAAAATCTGATCTGAACTAATACTGGCTATGAAAGCGATTTAAAATCAGTGCAGAGCAGATTTTGCAGCTATCCTCATATTTAATTGACTATAATTAAACAATCACAGCAAGGAAATAATAATACAGCAAGTCACATTCTTTAAAAAAAAAAAAATTGTAAGAATGAGAATATTTAACATTATCATTTGTTATGCAAGCGAGAGGTAAGCAGGTGTGATTCTTTGAAAGTCCATGTAATGTTCCTGTTGGAGTGACAAGTACTGTACCCAAGGAAGCTTGGGGTGTATATTTGTCTGTCCGAAATAACATTGTCCGCAACTCCTCCTACATTATTTGTATGATTCTCATGAAACTTTATGGAATGTTAGATCACTCTATGAAGATGTGCATATTGTCAGGAATTTCAGTTTGTACAAGAAATATGTAAAAGATATGGCTGTTTAGACTTAGGCAATTTCTAACAAAACTTCGTTCTGTGTGATGTCCACAACTCTTCCTACATTACTTGCATGATTCTCATGAAACTTTATGGAGTGTTTGATCACACTATGGAGATGTGCATATTGTCAGGATTTTCTGTTTGGGCTAGTACTTTGAAAAATATGATGATTTGAACTTTGTGTAGGCTTCAAAACGGACATGTTGCAGCAGGGAGGGGGGGGGGGGAGGGGGTATTAGTCCCTTTCAGGACAGTTCTAGTTTATACATGTATTATTTTAATATACATATTATTTCTAAAATTGAATTTAATACCATTTTTGCTAGGTAATAAGTAGAATTCAGATTAAATTGATGAGTTTTGATCAATATTTATTACAGAAATTAGTATTCTATGATTGGCTACCTCGTTGGTTACATATTTCTGCAGATAATTCCACTTTTTTTGACATAAGAGGAGAAATTCCATACAGAGGTAAATGTCACTGCATTATTTTTAAGCACTAGTGTGTTTTTCCTATTGATTGTTATTATGGGAGTATCTAAAAAATTTCTTTGAAATATCCAAAACTTGTTACTATAGCTTTTGTTTTCATAAGTTTTAGTCATTACTGCCTTTTCCAAAGCTGTAAGGTCTCAAATTTACTTGAGTTTACATACAATGTTCAGTGTAGCATGTTACATTAATTGTGTAACAGTCCATCATAAACTTACCTGTGATAATGTCTATGGTTAATGTAATCCTTTGATACAGTATGTTAAACACTATTCAGTCTGGGAGCCATTTTTAGCTCACCTAGCCCAAAGGCCAATGCTATCAGAATTGTGTCTACTAACCAAGATGACGACTTTATCAGATTTTCTTTTAACATAGAACCAAATGGGAAAATTCACTGTAAAATTCACTAATTTAACTGGGTAGGTATCGTCATTAGGTGGTCCTCTTTAAAAATTGTCTTTTAAACCAGATTGCCAACCAAAATCTTTTTTTCATACTGGTGCCTGATGACCTGACCACCTACCAGTATGACTCCTAAACCTGAACTTACTTAAACACAGGACCCATGTAGACAGTACACCTAAAAGTCGAGATAAAAAAAATTTGGCAACAAAGGCATATACAAGTAGATGGTCCAACATTGAAAAACTGTACATTGACCCCAATCATCAATCAAATAGCCTTTCATTTACTGCTTTTATGGCTATTGATTGGCAAATTGAATCCAGGGAGCCTGAAGTTTCATTGTAAAGTAATTTGAAGAAATAAAAACAGTTCATAGTATAATTTATATTTAAACTTAAATATGGTAGCTTACAGACTTGTGCTGATTATTTTTTTTAAAAGGTTATGACCCTACAGTACACCCTGGTCTAACCCATGAGTTCCAAACATCTGCAATGAGATTTGGCCATACACTTGTCACTCCAGGACTTTGGAGAAGGTATGTACTATGTATGCTGAGTTTTCAGGAAGATTTATGTGAAAATATACTGAAATAAAAAAACTTTTCTTTTCTTTCTTTGAAAATAAAAACCTTATTCAAGCATCGGTAGGATGTGATGGATGAGGCCTATTCTGTGAATAAACAGTAAGTCTTTGAGGGTTTAATTGCACTGGCTTTGGTTTTGAGTATTATCCCACACTTTGCAACAAATCATGCATGTACTTTGGTTTCTTTGAATAAGCATGGTTTGGGGCAGGTCATCAGTTTATATAGGACCCACAAGAAAAAGGTTTTTATGTCAATTAGATATCTTTAAATAGAAAGGGGTCACAAATTCCCAATGAAACCAGAGACAGTCTCAGGGGCTGTATGATAGAGAATGACATCAGGCCTAAAAGTTGTGATTTAGTGCTCTAGTTTTGCTTAGGTAAGATTCTCATGTTCAATAAACCAACCTCCCTTTTCCAGTTATAAGTTGGCAATATTTGGTGGGTGAGCAGCTTCAAACATTGATGAAGAAAACCCCCATTTTGACAGATGTCTTTTTCTTTACTCTGGTGAAAGCACTGTAAATTTATATCAGAAATGAAGCATCATGAATTCTAGGGTTCTTTTGTCAAATCTGATCAATTTCATACATCTCTAATAGACTTTAAAGGCAAAAAACTTAGCATTAAATTTAGTTAAGCAATGTTTAAAACACTTGCCAATACTTAAGCTTTCTAAAAATACCAAGTTTATTAATTTTAATAATATTAACAAAAATCTGACACATGAAACTGTATTTTTTATGTGCACCACTGATCAAACATGTGAAGAATAGGAGAAAGACTGTTTTAATTGGCTTCTGATTTCTTACTTTACAGAGGAGCAAACACTGCAGGTAATAGCTGCCCATGGATTCCTAGTACAGTAACAATAGCTGGACAGTCACAACAAGTACATGCAGTCAGACTGTGTAATGCTTACTGGAATTCTCAGGTAGGACACTGAATATTTAACAGCTTATTTGTTCCGCCGTAACTTTTAAACTATTTATTTTGTTCCAGTGTGTGATGGAATATAAGTTTCACCATAATAATTGTTCCAACGAAATTTTTTTACATAACAGAATTTCCAATGGGAACTTTCGTTACATAAAATTATCTCCTTACCCATGACATTTTTCCTACACACCGGAAATAACATACTATAGGAAAAGTTCTTTGCAGGAAAATCTGGTATATAACAATATTTCTTCAGAAAAAGATTACAGTGTTATGTGACCAGTTGTAACCTCATCATAGAAAAATTGTGTTTTTGGAGAGGTCTTGAAGAATTGCTGTTGCACTGTTATCACTCAGCTTCATGTAGCAGTATGGACAAACTTTGGTAATCTATTAACTTGGAAAAAGTTTGGTGAAAAATTGGTGCAAGATAGGTTCAAGCAACAGGGGTTTCTCTGTTGTTTCATAATAGCTGTCACTAGGTTGTGTGGTTCAAATAGATTCATTATGTCATTAAAATCTAATAAATGTATCATTATTTGCTGGTATGTATTATACAGGAGTTTGTGGAGGAAGATATAGATGCAATATTCCGAGGAATGGCTTCAACATTAGCAGAAAGAGAAGATAATATTATGGTAGCTGATTTGGCAGGTTAATACTTATTATAACCTGCAAACAAAGGTTGTGGGGCTATATAGGAATCTCTTTGTCTGTGCGTCTGTCTGCAGCAAGTATACCCAATCTTCATGAGAATTTACTGAGTAATTAATTGACCATGATTTGATAAGTTAGTAAGAAGGATGTTCCGGTCTGCTACACACCTTTGGACTTTGAAATTTTTTACATTGTAAAGTACACATCTGGTCATCACAACTACTCTTAAACTACAGGACCAATGGTAGCAATGGTTCTTAGATGGTCCTCTTTCAGAATTGTGTCCAATGACTTGGACTGTGAACCAAGATGGCCGCTACAGATGAACTTAGTTAAACATAGGATCCTATGGGAAAATTCATTTAAAAATCTTTTTCTATGAAACTACATGTCCAGATGGAACCAAACTTTGCTGAAAATTCATTGAAAAATCTTTTAGTTTAAAACAAAAATTGGCAGCAATTGTCCTTAGACATTCATCTCTCAGATGTTTGACTGATGACCTGGACTGTCAACAGAGATGGTTGCCACAGCCAAATTTATGTTAAAGGATCCTATGGGAAAATTGGCAGCAATGGCCCTTAAATGGTCTTTTTCAAAATTGAATTGTTAATTGTTAAAACAGTAATCTTAATTGTTTTGATAAACAAATATAATTACAATTAAACTTCTCTTAACTGAATTTTACAGAAGGAGGCAGTCTCTTAATTGACCTTGAAAGGTAATGTCTTAATTAACCTTGACATCAAGACTGAAAAAAATAACAAGTTCAACAAAAAATTAAAATAAATTCTGTTCACAGGTGATGTATTTGGACCATTAGAATTTTCAAGACGAGATCTTGGTGCCATTAATATTCAGCGTGCACGAGACCATGGTCTACCTGATTACCAGTCAGTCAGAGAAACATTTGGTTTACCAAGGCTTAAAAGTTTTGAAGACATGCATAATGGTAGTATTGAAACAAATAAATGGGTAAGGAGTAGACATACCTCTTTTATTTTGGATGTTCTAATGTGTTCAGCAGATGTACTCAGTACCAAGGGTTGGTTTGGCCACTCACAAAGTCATTGCATATGTCAGATCATTGATTTAACCATAAGATTCCAAAGTTGCATTCTAGAGAAATAAAAAAAATATGGAGAAGATTTTGGAGGAGTGGTGGTGGCTGATTATCTGTCAGTTAACTTCAACTGACATTAATTCTCTTTGAGAAAACATCAATTATTGTAATAAGGGAGACAATTCCAACAGTTCTACATGGGTTAGCTGTGATAACATACTCAATAGGTAGTAATGATTTTATGTTAACTGCTTTACATAGCCTTTTTTTACCAAGTATTCATCCTGTTTTGTCTTATATTGTTATTGACTTTAGTCAACTGTTGGTACTTTAATTCAATTAAATTTACTTCTGGGGATAAAAATCCTCATTTGCAAATCTTTCTTGAAAAGAGATTGATAGGACAAGGTGACACAATGTTCAATGGAACTTTCAAAACTAAGTTGTTGTTTGTTGTAGAAAAAAATGTAATAAAAATAACACATTTTTCCAGGCTATTGGGAATCTATCAGCATTATATGCTCGATACGGTTTGAATGATAGTATACCAGACGATGTAGATTTGTTTGTGGGCGGTTTAATTGAAACAACATTTGATGGACCAGGACCACTCTTTACAGCAATAACGCTTGATCAATTCCGTAGAATTCGAGATGGTGACAGATTCTGGTATGAGAATAGAGACAATGGGTAGGTTAAAAAGACATAATTAATGTTTAAAATTTATTCAATTTAAGGTGTTATTTGAACAGATTCTGTTTTGCCTACGAGGAATGTCACAAAAGGCAAGATATAGGTATTAATTTCTGCTGAAGCAGTGGCATAATATTTTTTAAAACCTTAATAAATTTGCAAAAATAGTACCTACGCTAAATTTTTGGTCCACAGACACCAAATGATATAATGTAATACCTAGACCCACTAAATTTGATCTATAGATAATTCTTGGTGGGTACATGCCCATCTGAGACTTTGACATGAATTTCACACTTGAATGACTGGCATCACATTTTCATGGTTAGGTCCATTTCTCTGTAGCTGTAATAACTACATTTATACCCACTAAAATGGTCTGTAGATACTTCTTGGCAAGTACATGTCAGTCTGACATTTGTCAACTGACAATACCTTGACCTCAATTCACACTTGAGACTCTAATCACATTTTTACAAATAAGTCCATTTCTCAGCAAATGTAATGTGTAGAACCACAATTTGAGGCTTCAGCAACTTGCAACTGATTTTTCAGACAAATGTCACATGACTATAACTATTTCTTTGAATGCATTTCCTTTGAGTTGCAATGCCAGGTATCGGATAATCTTTATTCGGTGTCCATGTGCATATTCAAGCGAGACATTGTGTGTGTCCACTCTTGTTGTTGGAATTTGTTGATAATCAGTTTAAATACTTACTTTCAGCCAGAATCTGAGTAAATTTTTATCTTGCTTTCACAGTTTATTCAGTGATGAAGAGCTGGCTGAAATAGAAAGCACCACACTTGGTGAAGTGATTGCAAAGGTTACCAATGTTCGAGTAGTGGGCCAGCCAGGCGTTATCGGAAGAAATGAAGAAGTTCAAGCTGATGTTTTCATTCACAGAGGTAAGAGTTGTTGATGGTAGGGATCCAGTGGTATATTTATATCAAAAGAGGGAATTGTATTGAAGGAAGAAATCTGGAGAAATCTTAGATGTAGATATATGTTTGTCCCATATTTCATTAATACAAAAAAAGGACAACAGGTGAAAAATATATGAAAAAAAGAAAAAAAAGCATTGAATATTACTGGATAGAAACAGATGTGGAAACAGAGATAAAAAGTATCAAAGGTGCCAAAAAACTTATTAATTTAAGGTGTTGCTCTCTCAACAAGGGACAGCCATTTTTCAACCCCATTCGATGGACAGGCATTTTCTATCCAGACCATCCTCACAAATGGTGTTATTAGGGCGTCACAAATTTGATCACTGAAATTTTCACCCCAAATGGGATCCAGTGACCTTTGACTTTATAGTCCAATGTGCTAGCCACTACCTAAAATGATGTTTTCTTAGTTCAGGGTTGGCACTCATGGATATGATGGATTAATTCTTGAGACAAAATTCCTACATGGCAAAAATCCAAGCATAGGAACATAATTTTATTGTGGTTCTGCATTATAAAGTCACTGAGAATAATATCTTACCATATTGTTTAGTTTTATAAAGCTACTAATTATGCTGGTAGCTCACTATATTGCATTTCTTGAGGGAATACGATACTGTAGCTTGAGGAGGTAATAATATCGCCAAGAATTGAACATGGTGATGTTAAAAAGTCTTGCTAGAACATTATAAAATTTGAGGTTTTTCTTAAATATCTCTATAGTAAGCACATGGACCCCTACTTTTTTTCTTTTGCAAACAGAAGTCCATTTTCTCAAGATTATTATACTAAAATCTAACGAAAACATCAGTAGAGGATTTTTTTTCTACATGCATCTAAAGTGACAAAATTGTCAGCAATATTACCTATTCGGCCAAATTTGTATAATTTCTTAATTTGTTTATCGATCTTTGACACAATTATTTATCAGAGATCATTGTCTATTTATGTATGAATATTTTTCAAAATACCTGGTGAAGTTATCTTTTTTCATTAAAAAGTTAGGGAACTTTTTTGAAATCCTGAAATATGAAAAATTAACGGGTTTGGCCCAAAATGACAAAATAAGTGTCAAATATCTTTAAAAACTAAATCATGAAGGGGCACAATTTTCTCTGTGATATGGAAAGAATATGCAAAAATTGACCTATTAAAATTTCATCAAAAATAAATAGAGAAAGCTCATTGTATTGTATTCTCTTAACAACATCAAAATGGCATCAAATTTATATTGAAAAAACATGTAAATAATAGCATACATGTTATGTAGTATCATGATAACAAAGTGTACCATTTTATTTATGGATAATTGTAGTATAGCTATGACTTTGTCTTCAGAAATGAGATTTTGCATTAAGTCGGAAAGTATAAAAGTTTTGTGTAAGAAAGGCCTTAAAATATTAAACTGTTTTACAGGACCTCGAGATCCATGTCCACAACCAGCTCCATTGAATATAAATACTAATCTAAGAATTCCTGCTGGAAATGGAGTAAACAGAACTATATTCGAGAACTGTGTACCCTGGCAGACTTATGACTATTTCTCTGGTAGCGAAGTTTCGTTTCCATTAACATTTCTGGTGTTGGGTCTTTGTGTTCCAGGTAAGTTTTCTGTGAGTGTTATTTTCCAGTAACAAATCTTGTATTAATTTCAATTTTCCAGGTTAGTTTTTAGGAAGAGAATAATTTTTATTTTTCATCCGATTTGAATGAAGATTTTTTCTTTTAATTCATCTTGATGAGTGCTTTCAGTAAAATGTCTACAGATTTTTCCTATATTTTACAGTTTACAAGATAAAGGGGGGTTAGGTGGGCCAAAAAATCAACGTGACTGGATATCTAAATTTGTTTTTAGCTCACCTGGCTATTGCCAGGGTGAGCTTTTGCAATCACTTGGCGTCCGTCGTCCGTCCGTCGTCCGTCCGTCGTTAGCTTTTTAGCTCACCTGGCCTAAAAGGCCATGTGAGCTTTTGCCATCACTTTTCGTCCGTCGTCCGTCGTCCGTCCGGCCGTTTATTTAGGACTTAGGAGGCAAAACTGTTGTCTGTCCATCACTTATGAGCTACCTTGAAATTATGAGGTAAACTCATAATTCAGAGCTCATAATTTGCCAATGAACTATTTAGGAGGTAAATAATGTATTTATGAAATACCCCATAAATACATGGACTACTCAAACTGTCCATATTATGGACTTGCACGTTAGAGTTATCTCCCATACACCAATTTTGATTTTCCCGCCTTTCAACTTTTCACTTGGAACTCCTCTTTACTCATCACACAACAATAGTATGGAAGTTAACAAGGCATTCCGAATGGTACAGCAGCATGGTGGACTGATCAGATTTGTGTGGTAAGTGAATATAGTTTCTTATAGACACAATATACATAAATATTTGTATAAAACATACATGTAATAATAATGTTTGATATAGCAAAACATTTTTAAAGACCAGCATGGTGCAAATATATATATATATTTGCATTAGTTTGGGCAGAAAGGATTTGGCTATTCCAGAAATGACCTGTACCCCCTATGGAATATGCTAGAATTTCAAGACAGTTTTGTTTTTTAAACATATGGAAGATATTCAATTGACACATTTTTAGGTTAGACAGAGAGGTGGAATTCCAGATTATGTTTTGGGTGCAGAATTTAATCTTTTTTTTGTAGGAAAAAATTAAGTTTGCATGTGTTCCATAGGGGGTACAAGACATTTCTGAAAAAAATGGTTTTTGGAAGGGATATGGCTTTAAATATACCAGCTGGCTTTTGAGCTGCTTAAAATTTTTCTACCTTTATCTGCTCATCCATTAACCCTTCAATATTGGACTTCCCTCGGTTGTCTGTTAACTGTAAGTGTAACAGGAGGGGTTTTTAGGGTAACACCGGAAGTTGAATGGTCTTGTTTTATTTTGTTCCCGGGATATTTTTATCTGTTTGTATTTAAATCAGCAACCCTTTTTATAACATCAAGTTACACAATCATACTCATTTCCAAAGAAAAATGACAAGAAAATCCAAGGTTCTGACGACAGATGCCAAGTGATTTTAATAAAGACCAAGAACTTCAAGCTAACAAATGAACAAAGTGATCCTCCATATTCAGAGTTCGTTCTGTGGACCTGAGTCTCTGCTAAATCAAAGGAAGGCTGTAACGTTTTATATATATTTAATAGGTACAAAAATATTACATTTTTGTTATAACAGTAAACATCTTATAAATTTTAACAAAATAGTGGACGGAGTGGATTTTAACTTGACTTTTCAAATAAATTGTCCTAACTTTTATAACTTAAGTCATTTTAATTAATTTTGAAGACTAACTTTTTCCTATCAATTAATTTTCAGGTGTGACAGAGCAATAGCCAAAAATAATGTCAAAGTTATCTCCCCTTTTAGAGCCCTAACATAAGTTAGCTGTATATATAGCTACAGAGGGCATTATAAAGAATGCACCTACTTAGAAATCTGTAAAGACTGTGGCTCTGTAGTAATAAGCAATGAAACTGATAATTTCAAGCCCTTATATACTAACTAGTTCTTATTTTTAGTAACAAATATAAATCCAATAAAATATCGTTTAACAAATCATTAGCCAATGATTTAATTGATAACAAAGTTGTTATGTCTCGTTTTGGAAAATAGACAAATCAAACACACCCAAAAGGTAGACTTCCGAAAGTACATAAAATATACTCGGAACACAAACTGTGCAAGATTTTTCGATACAAATTCTAAAGACAAAAATGGCTACCCTAAAATGTATAAAATGTGTAAATCCGAACGGATATAAACATTCTGATACAAAAGTAAGTAAATGCGATAATAGTAATTGCGTTAAAATATTGAAATATCCACTGACTCCGTCACAACTCGTTATTTTTCGACTTAAGCCCATTAATAGTCTATAAGCTCCTTATTATTGGACTTAAGCCCCTAAATTGTCCATTAACTCCTTATTATTGGACGTAAGCTCCTAAGTTGTCCATTAACTCCAGTCAATAAAAAAATATGTTCAGATAAAATTGAAAAGTAAATACCCGCCCGTCCACATCATTTTTCAAAATCAGAAAATCTGAAAACCAAATATTTGCCAACAATGTACCTATATTGTCTAAATAAACAGATATAGAACTAAAAGTGAAAAAAAAATTAATACTTTATGATAGTTCAGGAATAGTAGCTGATACTTGGATTGCATACAAATTTTTGAGTTTTGGACAAATTAGGTACATTTGTACTACAAGTTCAAAACTTGTGAGTTTTCATCATTGTTCAACAACTAAGGAAAATCTACTTGTATAATTTTTTCTCCAATATTTTTTATTGCAAATAAATCTGAATATTAAAAGGATTCCATTGTTTCAAGAATGACATATAAATGTATGTATTTTTCTTCTTTTATACACCTGCTTAAAATTTTGCAGCCTTTATCTGCTCATCCATTAACCCTTCAATATTGGACTTCCCTCGGTTGTCTGGTAACTCCTTATTTTTCGACTTAAGCCCCTTAATAGTCCATAAGCTCCTTATTATTTGACTTGAGCCCCTAAGTTGTCCATTAACTCTTTATTATTGGACTTAAGCTCCTAAGTTGTCCATTAACTCCTCATTATTGGACGTAAGCCCCTAAGTTGTCCATCAGGGCCCCATATAACAGGCATGACAGGAAGTGAATTTGGTCATGTGATCTTACTAGCTAAAAAAGATGGATGATCAAAGTTATCTGTTACTTTGTATTCTGATAGTTTTATGTTTACAATTCATAGTGATCACTATTTTAGCAGTTATAATAATGAGAGTTACAATAAACTGGACTATACTTTTCACATCATGGACACCAGACTTTCAATAAATACTTTTTGTACTACAGTAATGGTTTGTACATTGTAACTACACAATTTCTGTATGTTCAGCTAAATTTTGTTTGAAAGTTTAGTAGCCGAGCTCAAATTTAGGGCCATGGACAACTGGGCTGTTGCTAATATTTATCCATCACCATGTCATGCCTCGATTAAACTTCAAAAATTTCCATGTTGCACTCACAGATAAAGCTGTTTTTGTGGTAAACATTGTAAACACAGGTAATAAATGCTTATTGGTCAGGAAATATAATTTTTTTTTGCATTTGCAGGAAATAAGTGAAAAATATTCAGTAAACCTTGTTTTTTACATGTTTCTTAAGCATGTACAACATAAATTAGGCCATATAAAAATCGGCCGCTGGCTTGTATTTATCATGTTTATAGGTGTGAAAAAATAAATACGAATGTAACAATTCCCACGTGTTTGAATTTTAGCGCCAAAACTAACTTGGAAAAGAGTGATAACTCTAGCGCATTTCGAATGGAAATTTTAATGTCCGATCATGTAACACCGTAACAAGAGGTAATTGTGCTGGTGAAAAGGTATTTTTGTTCAAGTTTTTCATGATGTCTGATGCTCTCCATGGTGAGAATGGATTGATACATTGTGACATGAGCTTCATATCCTCAGGAACGGGTAAAATATGTGCTCTGTTGAAAATTTACTGTGTTCAATGGGAAAAACGGTCAATAAAAAAATATGTTCAGATAAAATCGAAAAGTAAATACCCGCCCGTCCACATCATTTTTCAAAATCAGAAAATCTGAAAACCAAATGATTAATTTTACCCGGCCTTATATTTGCCAACAATGTACCTATATTGTCTAAATAAACAGATATAGAACTAAAAGTGGAAAAAAAATTAATACTTTATGATAGTTCAGGAATAGTAGCTGATACTTGGATTGCATACATATTTTTGAGTTTTGGACAAATTAGGTACTACAAGTTCAAAACTTGTGAGTTTTCATCATTGTTCAACAACTAAGGAAAATCTACTTGTATAATTTTTTCTCCAATATTTTTTATTGCAAATAAATCTGAATATTAAAAGGATTCCATTGTTTCAAGAATGATATATAAATGTATGTATTTTTCTTCTTTTATACACCTGCTTAAAATTTTGCAGCCTTTATCTGCTCATCCATTAACCCTTCAATATTGGACTTCCCTCAGTTGTCTGTTAACTCCTTATTTTTCGACTTAAGCCCCTTAATAGTCCATAAGCTCCTTATTATTGGACTTAAGCCCCTAAGTTGTCCATTAACTCTTTATTATTGGACTTAAGCTCCTAAGTTGTCCATTAACTCCTTATTATTGGACGTAAGCCCCTAAGTTGTCCATCAGGGCCCCATATAACAGGCATGACAGGAAGTGAATTTGGTCATGTGATCTTACTAGCTAAAAAAGATGGATGATCAAAGTTATCTGTTACTTTGTATTCTGATAGTTTTATGTTTACAATTCATAGTGATCACTATTTTAGCAGTTTTAATAATGAGAGTTGCAATAAACTGGACTATACTTTTCACATCATGGACACCAGACTTTCAATAAATATTTTTTGTACTACAGTAATGGTTTGTACATTGTAACTACACAATTTCTGTATGTTCAGCTAAATTTTGTTTGAAAGTTTAGTAGCCTAGCTCAAATTTAGGGCCATGGACAACTGGGCTGTTGCTAATATTTATCCATCACCATGTCATGCCTCGATTAAACTTCAAAAATTTCCATGTTGCACTCACAGATAAAGCTGTTTTTGTGGTAAACATTGTAAACACAGGTAATAAATGCTTATTGGTCAGGAAATATAATTTTTTTTTTGCATTTGCAGGAAATAAGTGAAAAATATTCAGTAAACCTTGTTTTTTACATGTTTCTTAAGCATGTACAACATAAATTTAGGCCATATAAAAATTGGCCGCTGGCTTGTATTTATCATGTTTATAGGTTTGAAAAAATAAATACGAATGTAACAATTCGCACGTGTTTGAATTTTAGCGCCAAAACTAACTTGGAAAAGAGTGATAACTCTAGCGCATTTCGAATGGAAATTTTAATGTCTGATCATGTAACACCGTAACAAGAGGTAATTGCGCTGGTGAAAAGGTATTTTTCTTCAAGTTTTTCATGATGTCTGATGCTCTCCACGGTGAGAATGGATTGATACATGTACATTGTGACATGAGCTTCATATCCACGGGAACGGGTAAAATATGTGCTCTGTTGAAAATTTACTGTGTTCAATGGGAAAAACAGTCAATAAAAAAATATGTTCAGATAAAATTGAAAATAAAATACCCGCCCGTCCACATCATTTTTCAAAATCAGAAAATCTAAAAACCAAATGATTAATTTTACCCGGCCTTATATTTGCCAACAATGTACCTATATTGTCTAAATAAACAGATATAGAACTAAAAGTGGAAAAAAAATTAATACTTTATGATAGTTCAGGAATAGTAGCTGATACTTGGATTGCATACAAATTTTTGAGTTTTGGACAAATTAGGTACTACAAGTTCAAAACTTGTGAGTTTTCATCATTGTTCAACAACTAAGGAAAATCTACTTGTATAATTTTTTCTCCAATATTTTTTATTGCAAATAAATCTGAATATTAAAAGGATTCCATTGTTTCAAGAATGACATATAAATGTATGTCTTTTTCTTCTTTTATACACCTGCTTAAAATTTTGCAGCCTTTATCTGCTCATCCATTAACCCTTCAATATTGGACTTCCCTCAGTTGTCTGTTAACTCCTTATTTTTCGACTTAAGCCCCTTAATAGTCCATAAGCTCCTTATTATTGGACTTAAGCCCCTAAGTTATCCATTAACTCCTTATTATTGGACTTAAGCTCCTAAGTTGTCCATTAACTCCTTATTATTGGACGTAAGCCCCTAAGTTGTCCATCAGGGCCCCATATAACAGGCATGACAGGAAGTGAATTTGGTCATGTGATCTTACTAGCTAAAAAAGATGGATGATCAAAGTTATCTGTTACTTTGTATTCTGATAGTTTTATGTTTACAATTCATAGTGATCACTATTTTAGCAGTTATAATAATAAGAGTTACAATAAACTGGACTATACTTTTCAGATCATGGACACCAGACTTTCAATAAATACTTTTTGTACTACAGTAATGGTTTGTACATTGTAACTACACAATTTCTGTATGTTCAGCTAAATTTTGTTTGAAAGTTTAGTAGCCCAGCTCAAATTTAGGGCCATGGACAACTGGGCTGTTGCTAATTTTTATCCATCACCATGTCATGCCTCGATTAAACTTCAAAAATTTCCATGTTGCACTCACAGATAAAGCTGTTTTTGTGGTAAACATTGTAAACACAGGTAATAAATGCTTATTGGTCAGGAAATATAATTTTTTTTTGCATTTGCAGGAAACAAGTGGAAAATATTCAGTAAACCTTGTTTTTTACATGTTTCTTAAGCATGTACAACATAAATTTAGGCCATATAAAAATCGGCCGCTGGCTTGTATTTATCATGTTTATAGGTGTGAAAAAATAAATACGAATGTAACAATTCCCACGTGTTTGAATTTTAGCGCCAAATCTAACTTGGAAAAGAGTGATAACTCTAGCGCATTTCGAATGGAAATTTTAATGTCCGATCATGTAACACCGTAACAATTGCGCTGGTGAAAAGGTATTTTTCTTCAAGTTTTTCATGATGTCTGATGCTCTCCACGGTGAGAACGGATTGATACATGTACATTGTGACATGAGCTTCATATCCTCGGGAACGGGTAAAAATATGTGCTCTGTTGAAAATTTACTGTGTTCAATGGGAAAAACGGTCAATTAAAAAATATGTTCAGATAAAATCAAAAAGTAAATACCCGCCCGCATCCACATCATTTTTCAAAATCAGAAAATCTGAAAACCAAATGATTAATTTTACCCGGCCTTATATTTGCCAACAATGTACGTATATTGTCTAAATAAACAGATATAGAGCTAAAAGTGAAAAAAAAATTAATACTTTATGATAGTTCAGGAATAGTAGCTGATACTTGGATTGCATACAAATTTTTGAGTTTTGGACAATTTAGGTACTACAAGTTCAAAACTTGTGAGTTTTCATCATTGTTCAACAACTAAGGAAAATCTACTTGTATAATTTTTTCTCCAATATTTTTTATTGCAAATAAATCTGAATATTAAAAGGATTCCATTGTTTCAAGAATGACATATAAATGTATGTATTTTTCTTCTTTTATACACCTGCTTAAAATTTTGCAGCCTTTATCTGCTCATCCATTAACCCTTCAATATTGGACTTCCCTCGGTTGTCTGTTAACTCCTTATTTTTCGATTTAAGCCCCTTAATAGTCCATAAGCTCCTTATTTTTCGACTTAAGCCCCTTAATAGTCCATAAGCTCCTTATTGTTGGACTAAGCCCCTAAGTTGTCCATTAACTCCTTATTATTGGACTTAAGCTCCTAAGTTGTCCATTAACTCCTTATTTTTGGACTTAAGCCCCTAAGTTGTCCAGTAACTCTTAATTATTGGACTTAAGCTCCGTACTTGTACATTGACTTCTTATTGGAGTTATAGTCCAGGTCACATCTAAAGTGATCATGAAGAACCATATTTTTTATTACTCACCAAGGTATTAATTTTTTTGTTAATCAGGTAAAACAACGGCCGACCCTAACTTTTTTACGAGGCACTACATTTTGATGGATAAAAATTCAACAAGAATACTTTTTATTGACTAAAATGTGCCAGTGTACCGTAAAAGGCTACTATTTCAACAATTATCCAAGATATAGCTGCTCTAATTTAGCTAAAACAGCACAGAAGCACGTTTTCAAACCTAGCATTTTGTAAACAATTCACTTCCGGTTTTATAAATGCGGAAATGTGGAAACGTGCCCGCAACGGACCTGAATGAATTCTGGATTTCAACAAGAAAAAAAAAAAAAAAAAAAATATCCCGACCTACCGACCCTAATTTTTATACGACTGCAAAAGTTTTTGCAGTCATATTATGTTGTGAGTATGTCTGTCTTTCGTCTGTCTGATTTATTCTTAGACTGACGTTAAGCGTAGAATTAATTTAGGATGGCCTTACATGGAACTTCACTAAATCCCTTGTAATTCACCACAAAAATTAAATTAAGCAAGAACTAATTAAAGAACAGATTCATTTAATTAATGGGAGGAAACATGCCTTTATATTTCAAAAACGAAATTTTAAAAGTACTTTGTTATTTTATGAAAAACATCGGCATTTGTTTTTATTACAGATTGTATCCGGGCCATCAGTAACGTTTACAATTATACTCTTTCGATTTTGCTTATTTTGATCTTCTTCTTTCACATTTCGTTTTGCACTGCTTTTTAATGGTTTTATTTATTTATTTTCCTTATGGATTATTTGCAACCACCATGCGGTTTTGTTGGATTTGATTCTCATCTTCATTTCACGCAAGCCCTAATTTTCTGTCAGAATCACAATATTGATTGTTTAGATTTTATGTTAAACGGTATAGAATTCATAGCAGTTTTTTCAGTTCAGGGTTTTCAGGATTTAGTTTTTTATTGTGTTTTATATAATTTAGATTTTGTTCAGTTCACTATTGTTCAAGAGGAAACGTCTGACAATTCTGATTAATTCAGGTGAGCCACTAGTTTATAATATAACTGAATGGTTACATAGATGTTTATTACTAAACCAACATGGGGCATGATAAGGTTCTATGATTTCTTTTACATGGTAAAACCCATCATCACTTGCCACATTGTCTTCAATACCTTACTCTAAATGTAGTGTTATGCAGGGTTACCCTGGGTTACCCCAACCCTTCCCCCAGGATACTTATACCTTTTATAAAATGTGAGAAAACTCTTACAAAACTGTTCAAATTACAAATGCATCATGCAACCCCAAAATGTTTAATATACAATCTATATGTCAGCGACGAAGGTCCAGATCAGAAATGGATCTTGTTTCCTTATTGACTGTAGATGTGCACCAGCTATTTTGTTTTTCAGAAAAATTATTTTTTTCCAAAAAAAAAAGTCTTTTTCAAATCTTTCCTATAGGATACTATAGGAAAAAGGGGGAGGGGGTTTCTGTTATCCGCAACTCCTCTGAAACCACATGATAGAATTTAACCAAACTTGTTTTAATTTTTTCCTTATGAACTGTAGATGTGCACCACATGTGTTGTTTAATTGATAATTTTTTTTTTCAAAAACTGATGTTTTAAATATTTTTCAGAAATCACAGATTTTGAGAATTTGCAATATCTTCAGTTTACCTTATCTGGTTTCTCTCAGAATTTGAGGTGTTGTTAAACTAAACAAGACCAAAAATTCAATAGATGTTTGTGTTGATGCATGAAAAAGTTTGGGAAAAAGTAGATTTTTTTGCTCAGAAATCACAGATTTTGAGAATGGGCTGACTTCAGAACAATAAATCCCGACTTTGTCATAGCCAAGTTCCAACACAGTCATGTAACTTGATAGACTTTGATGCCCATTGATTTTTATGTTGATCAATGAAATACTTTTGGGACAAATCTTGAATTTTTACCTTGATGTCATAGATTTTGAGAATTGACTGGTTTCAGGATGGTATGTCCTGTATATGTCTTATCTGATTTCCATGGCCAGTACATTAATCTGCATATGACTTGGAACAATGCAGACATAGTCTGTTGATTTTGAGGTCAAACTATGAAATAGTTTTTGGGAAATTTTTGGTTTTTATAGTCACAAATCACAGATTTTGAGGATTGACAGTATCTTCAGTTTACCCCAGCTGATTTCTACCACAATACAAGATATTGTTAAACAACATGAGACCCAGAAGCCTATTGGTTTTAGTGTCAATCATTGACATAATATTACAATTTCCCAATGTTTGATTTTATTCTGTATTAAATGTTAGTAGTAAAATGCTAATTGCAGGCAACACATGTCTTCCGTGGAAGACTCACATCTAAGTATTGTAATTTTTGTGTAATGATTTTGAAATAGAATGCATGAAATATATATTTTTTTATTTAAAGGAGACTATTCACTAGATATTACCATTTTGAAGTCATGCCTAAAAGAAGGAGAGCAGTCAAAGGGCAAGTTGAAGATGAAACTGGGGTCATGCCTAAAATAAGGAGAGTAGCCAAAGGGCAAGTTGAAAATGAAACAGTAGGTAGATCTTAGACTCATTTAACTAGAGCTTTCAGTGTTTCCAAAGTTAAAATTGATGATACTGGACATTTGGTCCAGTAATCCAGTAGAATAAACTGGACCGAACCCAGTTTTACTGGACTTTTCATATATTGATAATTTAGAATTTGAAAAATTTTCAGTTTTATCGGACCGAATCAATTTTTACTGGTTTTTGCCTTCGGTCCAGTGAATTTCGGAATGACTGAGCTTTATAACGGTCAGAGCTCAAGATAGGCTTCATTGTGTCGCCTGCATAGCAGAGTCGACACATAGGGATCACTCTGTCGTCTTGCGTCGTCCACGTCGACCGCATCATCCACATTGTCACACTTTTTCTATTATCCGCAACTACTCCTAAACTACATGCCAGAATTTAATGAAACTTGCACAGGTTTTACCTTGTAGTCTGTAGATGTGCACGAGATATTTCTTTTTGAAAAATAATTTTTTTCCAAAAAAAAGGGTTTTTTAATATTTCCAATAGATTATAGGAGGAAGGGGGCAAGAGTCCTTTATCCGCAACTCCTCCTAAACTACATGAAGGAATTCAATGAAACTTACAGAGATGTTTCTATTTGATGTGCCCCAGCTATTTTGCTTTTTCAGAAAACACTTTTTTCCAATAAAAGTTGGGTTTTAAAATATTTCCCATAGAATACTGTAGGAAGGGGGCAGAGGTCTCTTATCCACAACTACTCCTAACCTGCTTGAAGGAATTCAATGAAACTTACACAGATGTTTCTATTTGGATTATAGATGTGCACCAGCTATTTTGTTTTGTTTTTTTTTTAAAAAACACTTTTTTCCTGAAAAGTTGGGTATTTCAATATTTCCCATACAGTACTGTAGGAAGGGGATTGGGGTCTCTTATCTGCAACTCCTCCTAAGCTGCATGAAGGAATTAAATGAAACTATTCTACCTACAATACAGCTCAGGTGGATTTTGCCTTCCACCAGACTGGGTGGGCGACTGGGCTATTGTCCACTTGAATCTACCCCAACTTTGATATCTTCATGTGAGATATTTATTGGTAGACCTACTTAACAACTTCTGCAATGGCTTTTCAATAACAACTAATGAAATTCAGTTTGAAATAGATGCCCACAACATAAGGTGCACAAGAGAGACAAATTTGAATTTTAAGCTCAATGCCCACTCCCAAGGTGGACAAAAATCTCTTTACACACTTTGCAAATCCATTAGTTTTCTTATATTAATCAACTTGTACATTCAAACCTGCTCTGAAGGTCACCTTGATTAAGCAAAAACCTGTATTATCCATTCCAGTCACCATTTAGTTGTCCCACTACAGTAGTATGTATGTATGTAATTTTAACCTCAAGTTAAAGGTCACTTTTTTTTTTGTGGTCCCAAGGGTGATCTTTATACATGTATACATGTTTGACTACACTTCTTATATGACTTTGTCAATGTAAATAGCCATTGACAAAACATAATATTGCATAATGGCATAAAAACTATTTTATTGGAAAATATACTAATAATCCATGAACCTTTTTTTTTCAGGTATTTGTTTGGGCAAAAATAAAGGGCTCATCAGTTATGTGGCCATCAAGATTGTTAGATGGACAAAAACAAAAAGTCTACATATTATGTGACCATGCAGAGTGAGTATATATTTGTAATGTTGTTAGTTTGTTGTATCTCAACATTTTCCATCTTATTCTGTATTTCAGGACAGTGAAGTAGGCATCATGGTATATCATTTTGAAAATCTTAATTCATGGCAATTAGCTTTTGGTTGCAAGCTTAGAAATCCTATTAATGTATAAAACTCAATATCATGCTGCCCTGGCGGAGTTCCTCAGTGCAACTTGCAGTAGGAAAACAATTGAATGAAGCATTCTTTTGAAAAATCTTCATAACTTTTCTTGCTATTATTCATTTCATAAAAGAAGATGTACCATGGTTCATTTGACTTCCCTTTGTTAAAAAGTATTATGTATCCTCTGATTGGCCAGCCAATCCGAAGCATCAGAATTACTATGCTGTATGTAAGATACACTCACAGTTTTCAAGTTGAATTAGTATCATTTCCAAGAATAAATCCAGACTCAATGAATTAAACACCCTTTAACCGTCACTGCAGCAGAGAAAATGAAAATTTAAATACAACGTTGCACGTGCAAACGGGATATCATTGATGTCAAATTAACCAGGGCATATGTGACTTACTATATGGGAATGATAAAATATGTATGAATACAGCATGGGTACAACAAAATTAATTTGAACGCAAAGCTTTCTCATGAATTTAAGTCCCACCCTATCTTTATCTATATATATGCATATAAATACTCAATAGTAAATAAAACTTGTTAGAAAAATTTGTTAAAATATATCTTAAGAAAGATGTTTACCTGTGCTTCTAAATTCAGTCTTTTAAAATGTTTTACAGGTTAGATTGTAAACTAGGAATCCCAATTACAGATTCTAATTACAAAAGATACAAAAAAGAAGGCATTGGTAGTGGCATTTTTAATAACGTTTTAAATGTTATGTTATGCATGTTGTTATCAGGAGATCCCAACTGTTTCTGTTACAGCGGATTCTCTATATAAACTGACGAGTATGAACTGCAACTGAGGTAGGAGATTCACCAGCTGGTGTTCAAACTCCCACAAATACAACAATTCATCAGATAAAACTCCTTTAAATCTAAATTAAATATGAAGACAAGAGAAAAATAATAAATGTTTCTGTAAATATATTATAATCATTGAGATTTCTTCAATTTGCTATCTACAGGTAAAAATACAGGTTCTGTATAGGTAAATAATGGGAGTTTTATTTGATGAGTTAGAGTTGTATTTGTGGGAGTTTATTTACCAGTTGGTGAATGAGTTTAGGAAATCTCCTTCCACAGTTACAATTCATACTCGTCAATTTATACAGCGAATCCTCTGTAATAAAAAATTATTGAGATTTTGGTCCATTAAAATTGCACAGTGTGGTACCTTAAAAAGTATGAAGTCATTCACTCAGGGATTAATAATTTTTGGTAACATCTTATTTTTAGTTCACTTGGTCAAAAATACCATTTGAACTTTTGTCATCAATTGGGTCCGTCGTCTGTCTTTGTCTGTCATCTGGCGTCTGTCAACTTTTCCTCCTCTGAAACCACTGGACCAGATTGAACCAAAGTTGGCAGTGATGGTCCTTGAGTTTATGCAAGAATGATCATATGATGGTTCTTTATAAATTGAATTATTATAGTGCCAATCAGAAATCCAAGATGGCTGTCAAAGCCAAACATAGATAAATATTGAACCCTATGGGAAAAGCATGCAAACAACTTATAGGAAGAAACCATTTGACATATTGATTTCAGTGTATGCAAAAATGATCATATGATGGTCCTTCATAAATTGAAGGATTATAGTGCGAATCGGAAATTCAAAATGGCCGTCACAACCAAATATAGATTAACATAGTACCCTATGGGGAAAGCATGCAAATCAACTTATAAGAAGAAACTGTTTGACATATTGATTCCAGTTTATGCAAGAATGATCATATGATTGTCCTTCATATATTGTATGATTATAGTGTTAATAGGAAATCCAAGATGGCTGCCACAACTGAATATAGATTAACATAGTACGTTATGGGAGATAGCATGCAAACAGCTGACAAGGAGAAACCTTTGACATATTGATTCCAATTTATGAGAGAATGATCAAAAGATAGTCTTTCATTGATTAAATGATTTTAATGCAGATTGGAAATCCAAGATCGTAACCACAACCAAACATTGAATAACATAGCTATGGGGATAGCAAGCAAACAACTTATAGGGAGAAACTTTTTGATGTATTGATTTCAATTTTAGCAAGAATGATCTTATGGTAGTCCTTATGCCAATCAGAAATCCAAGATGGCTGCCACGGCCAAACAAAGATTAACACAAAATAGAGAATAGTGTGCAAACAACTTCTATAGAGAAACCATTTTACGTATTGCTTTCAGTTTATACTTGAATGATCAAATGGGGTCCTTCAGTAATTGTATGATTTAAGTTTCCATTGGAAATCCAAGATGGCTTCCACACCTGAGCATTGCTAAACATAGAACCCATTGGAAAATTTGACACAGACAAAATTGATAGCTTCTTTAACCATGTATTAAAACGATTCAGGCTCTCTAGAGCCTCTGGTTCTGAATATTTTGTTTTTTTTAAAAAAACTTCTGTCGAAACGGATTTATTTGCTTCAAGGGATACATTATCAAAAGTGTGCAAACAAAGACAAATATAACAATTTCCTAACTGAATTTTAGTGAATTAATTTTAATGGACCAAAGTTTGGTAAACAGTTAATACTCCTGATTTTGTTGAAGTTATTATTTTTAAAAAGTTGTTTTTAGTAGTTTATTTGTTACAGGGAATTTCTCAAATTATGGATTTTGTAGAATACCTGAAATTTTAGTGATTCTGTAAATCACTTAACAGATCAGTGACTTTACAAAACCCCTGAAAATGGTTATTAGTCCCCTACCGGCGAAGGAGGACTTTAGTTTTAGGTTCCGTCTGTCTGTCTCTCCACATTCGTCACGTTACATGTCCGGACTTTTTTTTCGACATCCTTTGAGATATTGACTTGATATTTTGTGTGTGGCTATATCTAGATGAGTTACAGTTTAAGTTCGAAGATTGTTCTGGTCCAACGATTTTTGGCTGAGTTATGGCCCTTGGACTTGTATATTTTGGTAAAATTTTCAGTTGTCTGGACTTTTTTTCAACATCCTTCGAGATATTGACTTGATATTTTGTATGTGGCTATATCTCAATGAGTTACAGTTTAAGTTCAAAGATTGTTCCGGTCCAATGATTTTTTGGATGAGTTATGGCCCTTGGACTGGTAAATTTTGGTAAAATTTTCAGTTGTCCGGACCTTTTTTCGACGTCCTTTGAGATATTGACTTGATATTTTGTATGTGGTATATCTAGATGAGTTACAGTTAAGTTCGAAGATTGTTCCAGTCCAACGATTTTTGGCTGATTTATGGCCCTTGGACTTGTAAATTTTGGTAAAAATTTCAGTTGTCCGGACCTTTTTTCGACATCCTTTGAGATTTTGACTTGATATTTTGTGTATGGCTATATCTAGATGAGTAACAGCATCCACTTACAGTTACTTGAATGTCTGTTGTTCTTTTAATGATTTCAAATGGTAACTCTTTTTTTTTCATTACTTCAGATGTTTTGAAAAGAAAAGGATTGAAAAGGACATTGGAAAATTTTATAGAGGACTGTGATGCCATAATGACAAAAAGAAGAGGTATATTACGTTATGTTTACAAATATATTTAATTGCTAATCTATTGAATAAATTCTTGAACAGGTCATGCGATTGAACCTACTTTTGGTCTGTTTATACCTAATAAGCTATGAAGCAGTTTATGAATAATGTAAACAGAGCCAAAGTAGGTTATAGAAGCATAACCTGTTCAGGAATTTGAAATATTCCTTATAATTTGAATTTGATATTCATGGAAATATTTAATCTGTCATAGTTGTTGTTGTCTGTGGATAATTTGGTTTCTATTGATTATCTTGAGTTTCCCTTGACCAATTCTTTTCAAATTTAAACACAATATTATTTACAACAATGTGTAGACAAGGTTTGAAAACAGGGGTCCTGGCCCCACCCATTTTAGAAAAAGGGGGCCAAAAAGGACCAAAAATTGAAAAAATATAAAAGTAGGGTTGTAAGAAATCATTACAAAGGTATTGACTTGTAGATTAAAAAAATTAAATTTTTAAGGGCCCAAACCCTTTCTTTTGAGAAAAAAAGGGCCCAAAAGAGCCAAAAATTGAAAGTTGTTTAAAAGTAGGGTTGTAATATGTCATTACCAAGGTATTGACTTGTAGGTTACAAAAATGAAATTTTTCAGGGTCAACAAAACAGACTACAGCAGGTGATGAATCAGAAAGTACACTAATTTCCAATAAACCTGAAAATGAACTTCCATCAACTTGTCCTGAGGCCAAAATGAAACAGACTACTGCAGATGACAAATCAGAAAGTACACTGATTTCCAATGAACCCGAAAATGAACTTCCATCAACTTGTCCTGAGGCCAAAACGAAACAGAATACTGCAGATGATGAATCAGAAAGTACACTGATTTCCAATGAACCCGAAAATGAACTTCCACCAACTTGTCCTGAGGCCACAACCAAACAGATTTCTGCAGATGATGAATCAGAAAGTACACTGATTTCCAGTGAACCTGAAAATGAACTTCCATCAACTTGTCCTGAGGCCAAAACGAAACAGAATACTGCAGATGATGAATCAGAAAGTACACTGATTTCCAATGAACCCGAAAATGAACTTCCACCAACTTGTCCTGAGGCCACAACCAAACAGATTTCTGCAGATGATGAATCAGAAAGTACACTGATTTCCAGTGAACCTGAAAATGAACTTCCATCAACTTGTCCTGAGGCCACAACTAAACAGAATACTGCAGATGATGAATCAGAAAGTACACTGATTTCCAGTGAACCTGAAAATGAACTTCCATCAACTTGTCCTGAGGCCAAAACGAAACAGAATACTGCAGATGATGAATCAGAAAGTACACTGATTTCCAATGAACCCGAAAATGAACTTCCACCAACTTGTCCTGAGGCCACAACCAAACAGATTTCTGCAGATGATGAATCAGAAAGTACACTGATTTCCAGTGAACCTGAAAATGAACTTCCATCAACTTGTCCTGAGGCCACAACCAAACAGATTTCTGCAGATGATGAATCAGAAAGTACACTGATTTCCAGTGAACCTGAAAATGAACTTCCATCAACTTGTCCTGAGGCCACAACTAAACAGAATACTGCAGATGACGAATCAGAAAGTACACTGATTTCCAGTGAACCTGAAAATGAACTTCCATCAACTTGTCCTGAGGCCAAAATGAAACAGACTACTGCAGATGACAAATCAGAAAGTACACTGATTTCCAGTGAACCTGAAAATGAACTTCCATCAACTTGTCCTGAGGCCACAACGAAACAGAATACTGCAGATGATGAATCAGAAAGTACACTGATTTCCAGTGAACCTGAAAATGAACTTCCATCAACTTGTCCTGAGGCCACAACTAAACAGAATACTGCAGATGATGAATCAGAAAGTACACTGATTTCCAGTGAACCTGAAAATGAACTTCCACCAACTTGTCCTGAGGCCAAAACGAAACAGAATACTGCAGATGATGAATCAGAAAGTACACTGATTTCCAATAAACCTGAAAATGAACTTCCATCAACTTGTCCTGAGGCCACAACAAAACAGAATACTGCAGATGATGAATCAGAAAGTACACTGATTTCCAGTGAACCTGAAAATGAACTTCCATCAACTTGTCCTGAGGCCACAACAAAACAGAATACTGCAGATGATGAATCAGAAAGTACACTGATTTCCAGTGAACTTGAAAATGATTTTCGATCAACTTGTCCTGAGGCCACAACTTGTCAAAAAGCAACAACATTGAAGCCCACTGTAGTGACAGAATCTGAAAGTGAAGATATAAAAGATGTTGAAATTGACTTCACAGAATTTACGGCCAGGGAGTTACATGATTTAATTGATGAATATGAAATTGAATCTGAATTTGATGACTCATACATTGATCCTGATTGGAAAAATGATACAGATGAAAATGTTTCAGATAGTACTGATGGCTTTGAATCTGACAATGAAGATTGTATGTCTGTTCAATATGGGCCTGTTTTGAATATGAAGAAGACACCTTTGCCTGTACAACCATCAAATACACCCTCCTATGTAGATGCAACCTTGTGCACTACTTCCCCATTAAAGTCAATGTCATCACCGCTAGACTGTTCAGAGGAAGTATTAACATCAATATCATCTCTGTCTGTGAACTCAAATATTGAATCATCTGTGAATTCAGTTGCTTCTATGTCCAAGCTAAATGAAAAGTCAGAGGTGCCATCTGTAGAATCTCCAAAGGAACAAGTAACTCATTCAGACTGCAGTAAAAGTTATCAAATTTTTCATAGAATTCTTTCACCTGAGGAATGTATATTTGATGTTGCAAACCCCAAAATTTATATAAAATCTTATAAAACCAATTCTAACAAAGAGAACTCAAAACATTGTCGGACATACGACACAGTGCATGCTTGTTTATATTGTGGCAGACTTGTAACAAATGTTCAGATCCACATAGAAAATCGTCATAAAAAAGAAAAGGATGTGGAACAGATTTTACAATTAAAATCTCAGAGAGATGAAGCGACCAACGATGACTCTAAATCAACCTTAACGATAGAGATCCGTGCATGCCAAGACCTGTTACGTTACAAAGGCAATCATAGACATAATGAAGCAGTACTACGAAATAGAGAAGGAGAAATATTGCTTTCTAGAAGAAAAGATAGCAATTGCTTTAATATAAAGGATTATGGTCCTTGTCCCCATTGTTATGAATGGGGGCTTCTAGAACTGATAACAAGACACCAGAAATTATGTCCAGCTAAAAAACGTATGCCAGTTATTCCATCCGAAAAGCAAACAAAAGCTGCTGCAATTATTCAGTCCCAAGCATTGAAGGGTAAATTGCATACAAAAGGTTCAAAAAGACTAATCAAAGAGGTTTTCCCAACAATGACACGCGACTCCATTGCAGAGATTGCCCAAAATGACCCTTTAATATGTGGACTTGGAGATATATGGTTGATGAAATCAAGGGACAACAAATTAAGATTTAGAAATAGCACATCATTTAGGATGAGACTCTCTGCACGTCTATTAGTTTTGTTAAGAGAAGATTCCAGAAAGGAATCTGCTGCTATGAGTGAATTCATAAATGTTGACAATTTTGAACGAGCTGTAAAATGTTCTTTAAAAATTTGTGAAGAAGATGAGCACGAGGACCTAAAGAATCCCAGTACTGCATTGAAGATTGGAAATGACCTTCAAAGAATCGCAACATTAAAGGAAGGTGTTGCAATGAAATGCAAGGATTTGGAAATGAAGGCTGATGCCGTTGATTTTCTAAGGCTTCTTAAGATGGAATGGGGATACAAGGTTGCGAAATTAGCAAGATCTACACTAGAGGAAAGAAACTTCAATAAGCACAAAGGACTTCCCAATCCTATGGACATCGCTAAACTTGCATCATTCCTTGTCCAAAAAATAAAGAAATTAAATCTTCAACAATGTGGAGAGGCTGAATTCAGGGAGGTTACCATACTGACATCGACAAGACTTCTATTATACAACAGGAGAAGACCAGGAGAGTTGGAAAGTTTAAGGTATTTAAATAAGTTTTATCTTACAATAACGTCATTCATAAATTAATGCTTTTTGTTTACTTAAGGCAGCAGACAAGATTTGCTTTCTTCCAATATTTTCATTCAGTTACTTTTCTGTTAGATTAAAGCTAAAGATCCACCTTATGAATGAAAACATTTTTATTATACTTCATGTGTATTTTCAGTGTGACTTTCGGGTTAATATTTTTGAGCTCACCTGACCTGAAGGGTCATGAACTATTGCCAGCACTTTGTGTCTGTCATCCGTAAAATTTTTCAAACATCTTCCCCTCTGAAACTGCAGAGCAGATTGCAATCAAATTTGGTTCGGTTGTTCCTTGGGGTCTCTTGCATAGAAAACTTTTGGGGATTTTTGATCTGACGAAAAACATGGCTGCTGTTACTTAAAATAGTACATAGAGGTAAATGGCAGTGTTTGGCAAATATCATGAAAACCGTTACAGATATGAAAAAATCTGAGCTCTGATTAAAACTTTAACCAAGGTCAGTGGTACATGAAGTGTGGATCAAATGATGATGTAAAGATAGTTTTTAGCTCACCTGAAACTTCAGGTGAGCTTTTGCCACCATGAAGCGTCCGTCGTCCATCGTTAGCTTTTCACATTTTAATCTTCTCCTCTGAAACCACTGGGCCAATTTGGACCAAACTTGGTAGGGATGGTCTTTGGGTGGTCCCCTTTCAGGATTGTATCCAACGACCCTGCCCACCAACTAAGATGGCCGCCATGGCTAAAAAATAGAAAAATCGGCAAAAAAATCATTAAAAATCTTCTTCTCCGAAACTGCATCTGATGACCCCGCCCGCCAACCAAGACTGCCGACATTTTAACATAGGACCCTATGGGGAAAATGTTTAAAAATCTTCTCCTCTGAAACTGCTTGGCCCGTTGGGACCAAAGTTTGTTGGAATGGTCCTTTGGATAATCTCTTTTAGATTGGGCTCAGGTTTGAATAGTATAGAGGTATTCAGTAGCATTCATTCATAATTGAGCTTATTTAAAGTCAGGTGAGTGATACAGGCTCACCTGAGCCTCTAGTTATATATTTATTTCCTTTTTTAAGTATTATTTTTCAAAACCAATTAAGAACTACCCTTATATAAAAATCAAATGTTCTGATTTGTAAATTGATTGCAAATGAAAAAAAAAAAAGAAAAGCATGTGAACATCAACATCAACTAAAAAATGCATAGAATTAAAAAACAAAGCACATTAAAAATTTGAATATTGGGAACATGTAATTTGTATTTTCCCAATGCATCCATACAATTATGTTTCCAGAATTGATGCATACCATAACAGATCCACTAGACTAGATGATGCAGATGTGGCAATTAGAGGATCTTTAACTGAATACGAAAAACATCTACTTGAAACACAGGATCTTGTAACCGTAAGAGGAAAAGTAAGTGTATTATAATGTATTGTTGTATAACCAAGATAATCTCTGATAAATGTTTCATAAAAAAAAAAAACAACCTTTTCTGCTGAGAAAAAAGGGGCCCAAAAGGGTCAACATGTTGCGGTCATATCCTGTTCCGATGGAGGAGGTCCTCAGTTTAGCAAGAGGTAGAGCCTGGTGAGTAGGACAAGAAAACTTGAAAATGATATTTGTATCTAAACAGGATACTTTACCAGCATCTAAAAACTGTTTTAACAGAGAATTTTCCAAAATGAGATATCAGCATTTGTCATGCAATGAGAAAAGAATTTAGTGGTTTTGGTTTCATCTTATGTTACTATGTAGACATCCTACAGACACTTTTATAATTCGAAATACTGCCAAGTGAATGACATCCCTTTTTCATTAAAAATACCAGAGAACATTCTTTTGCTTTGAGCTAAACATAGTTGCATATGGCATTAAAACAAACTTGATTTCTGTTAACATACTTATAATACAGTTTGCCACAAAATTTTATGGAAGATCACAATTATTTATTTTTCTGTTTTTAATCCAGAGAGGAAGAGGAGTCCCAATACTTATTCCCATGGAGGTCAAAGAAGCTTTGGAATATCTTGCTAATCAAGAGAACAGGAAAAAGGGAGGTGTGAAAAGAGAAAATCCATATATGTTTGCAAATAAAGGTACTAATACATTTAAAGCTCATCTGGCCAAAGGCCATGCAAGCTTTTCCCATCACTTTGCATCTGTCATCATCTCGACATCCATCCATCAGTTGTCTGTTAAATATTTAGTTCGCCTCTACGAAATAGAATGGGACTAATGGAGTACCCCTGGCATTGATGTGCACATAGGCATAGGAGTCCGCTTGACCTACAACCATATAACTTGGAATGCAGTTGCATCTGGGGATGACTGATCATCAACATGAAAAAGAAGGTCACATGACCTATATTTCACGGTTCATTGACTTTGGTTAAGTTTTACGTTCAAGTTGATTTTGGTAAAGTTTTACGTCCTAGCTCAGATCTCGGATACTAGGTGATCAAGAATGATGTTACTTGGTATAGGGATGCATCTTGGGAAGCATGTCAGCCTCCTACCAAAGTAGGTCACTATGATCCTGATTTTATGCTCCATTGACTTTGGTTAAGTTTTGCGTCAAAGTTCAGTTCTCAGATACTAGGTGACCTACAATGATGTTACACCACAGCCAGACAGAAATTAACATATGACCCTTTGAGAATAGAATGCAAACAACTTTATTTTAGCACTGAGCAGATATACAAGATGGACACCACAACAGAATGTAGCTTTATATAGAACCCTATGTATAAAGAAAATGGCAGTAACTTTAGAAGTTTAGCTTATTAGTCCATGTAGTCTCTCATTTAACACAGACAATTTTGATAGATTTAACTAGGTGAATGGTGAAGGCTCTCTAGAGCCTCTAGATTTCATCGTTCTCATATCATTTTTATGTAACTACTTCATTTCTGTGGTATAACTTTAGTAGTAATTAATCGACTGTCATTAAATTTAGCATAATGTAACTGATCAGATTTTTAATGGTCAACAGTAAAACTTTAAAAACTGATTTAAACTTCCTGTTACGAACCCTTGGTCTAGTAGCCTTTTGTTTGTCAAAGAAATCTTTATAAAAAATGCATATAAACTATATATCCTCACACAAATTTTCCTTGATTTTTTTCCCATATGGTACACAAGGTACTGCTTTTTGTGCATAGTTTGGTTTCTTGACCCCTTTTTGTCTAATTTCAAGTGTAGGTCAAGGTACTAAACAGATCATGCAGATTAATGTACTTCATGGTAATTTAAGAAGCCTTTATATATTTTAGGTGATTATGTTGTCAGAGCTGGTGATGCCTTGGATGTAGTGAAAAACCGTCCTGATGCAAATTTGGAACATCCTGAAAAAATATATGCTAATAATCTGCGAAAGCAAACAGCTACTATAGCACAGGTAAGGTTACACATTGATTTTAGATGTTTTATTGACAGAAAAAACATAATTATTATTTTTATACAATGGAGTAATGGTAAAATCACTGTAGGATTAAATACAATTTTGTATGCGTTTACACATCGCTTTCATTCTTTTTATTTCATTTCAATACAATGAAAAATGGCACTTCTTTTTTAAATAATGAGTACAGGATATATTTGCCCCTCTGAGGCGACAACCATTTCGAGCTCATCTGGTCTGAAGGAGCCTTTTGTGATCACTTTGCGTCTGTCGTCATCTTCCCTCTGTCCTCCGTCTTCCGTCAACTTTTTCTCCTCTGAAAACTAGATCAAATAAAACCAAGCTTGGCAGGGATGGTCCTTAGGTGGACCTCATGAGAATTTGTTATTTTGGTTCCGATTGGAAACTCAGCATGGCTGCCAGGATCAGTAATGCCTTCTGAATGACTGAAATTTCAAAGATTGTCTTGTCAGAAATTATAAAACACATGGGATTGTTGTTTTGTAGGACTAATTCTAAGGTGGTCCTAAATCAGATTTGTTAATTAACTGGGGCAATGGTGATGGTCACCCAGCGTAGAAAAAGCAAAATTTAACTTGTATAAAGATTAAGATTTAAACTTGGGGCCAAACTTAAAACCAAGTGTGTGATTTCTAAATAAAATTTTCAATTGATGTGCTATAGGAATCTATATTCTAAACAATTCCACAATCCAAAAAAATAAGAGCATACATATGTTGAAGTTTGTCTTTGTCAACATGCTGCATTTGTATCAAGTAGGCGACACGTCTTACGGGGAAGACTCGTGCCTAAGTTTGTGAAGTTGTTTTGCTTTAAACAGCTAGGAATCAAGTAAGCAATTACAGGCTCCTAGGGGCCTTTGGTTTGCTTTTAAAAACACCAAAATCTTACAGATTTTCTTGGAATTTCATTTGATGATGTATACAACAAATTTCTGTCCATTAAGACTTGGAGGGAAGGACGGGGGTGTAGGAACCCAGCAGTAAGGGGACAGGAACCGGGAGTTTAGGGGGAACTGGGAGCTTTGGGGCAAAAACCAGGAGTAGCATAGGGAGAGAGTAAAATTTTAATTGTTGAGAAGCAAAATTTTTTTTTTAGATAAACCCCTAATAGGTGTAGAGGGGACAGGAACCGGGAGATAGTTGACCAGGAACTAGGACTTAATGGGATGGGAACCTGGATTACACAACCCTCCTGTCCACTCTCTCAGAAACAGAATAGTTTGCCTCTATGAAGTTAAGGTGGACTATTGGAGTACCCTCAGCATCCATATCTGTATAAGTGTGCGGGTGCGCATGCGCATCTGGAGTCATATCTCAGAAACCATAAGAGATATAATTCTCAGATCTTGCATGCAGATGTATCTTGTTATGAAGTTGCGTCCAATACATAAATTAGGTCACTGTCACCTATATATCACATTGGCTGACTTTGATGTTTTGGAAAATATGTTGAATTCAAGTTAAAAGTTTTCTATTTTGGATATAATAAGACCTAGGATCCCCTAACCTTGCATGGAGAAGTATCTCAATATATTGGTCAGAATCCATATAAAATTAGGTCACTTTGACCTAGATTTTACACTTGTCAGTCTTTGGTCAAAATTTACTTCTGAGTTCATTTCTTGGATACATGGTGACCCACAATGACCTTACTTGATATAGAGATGTATTTTAGGGAGCATTTCAGCATCACAGAAAAAGTAGGTCACTTTGACTTAAATTCTACACTTCATTGGCTTTGGTTGACTTTTACATCCGAGTTCTGTAATTATAGGTGACCTATGACAATGTAACTTGGAATAGGGATGTGTCTGGGCAAGTATGTCATTATTCCACCAAAAGAAGGTCACAGTACCGTCAATTTTATGCTCAATTGACTTTTGTGTTTTATGTCCGAGTGCAGTTCTCAGATACAACATGACTTACAATGATGTTTACTTTACACAGAGTTCTCTATAGTGAAAGTGGTCGCTACAGTGATATGTTATAGTGACAATGGCTGTAACGAGGCAAACTCAGTTGTGGGTGACAAACTGCAGTTTTTCTTAATCAGAAAACATGTTACATATCAAATTATTAGATCGTATAATGATACTTGTTGCAAATGTAAACCTAAGCAAGAAATCTCTAATTACAGAAAATTGGATTGTTTTTAAAAATTCATGTACCAAGCAGGAAAAAAGTATCACATTTTTGTTATTTTTTAGGCTATTAGCTTAAATGATCAACAGCTAAAATGGTTATGCAATCATTTAGGGCACACAGGAAAAGTTCATGAACAATATTATAGACAGACCTCTGGACTGATTGAGAGAGTGGAAATTGCAAAACTAATGCTGATACAAGAGCACAATTTAGTTGGACAATTTCGAAACAGAGAATTAAGTGATATCCAGTTTGAAGGTACATATATATTAACGTTATCTGAGTTTACTCGTTTAATTAATTTCTAGAGGAAAATTTAGAAGAGTAAACAATAAAATTTACAGGGCATACAATGTGTCAACACTGCAAAAACAGGTAGTACAGCGAAACCTATCAAAACTGGTCCCTCTGAAAACCAGCCAACCTCAGTATACTGGCCACGTGAATTTGTCCATGTGCTTACTATCCCTTTATAATTTAATCTCTGTAAACTGGCCACCCATCTAAACAAACCAAAATTTTGGTCAGACAAACAACTGGCTCAATTTTGAAATTGCCAAAATTTTCAGATTTTTTCCATTTCAATGCATTATCTCATGTAACTTTGTTGCTAAACTATTTTGTTCAGTGTAGAAAAACAGAGAAATCTTGACCAGCTGTTGACTTTGGCACATTCATTGTAATCCATTTAAAAGTGTTTGACAAGAGTTCACTGTAAATGTTTTTTTTTAAAAGGGTTTATTTTATCTTGCAATGAAGTTGAATTTTTATGCCAATAATGCCCTGTTATGGCTCTGTCCCTGTAGCAGAAATGGTACAGATAACAAAAAAATGGTGATATTATAAAATTTATGCCCAATGCCGTTAATTTTGGAGATGTCCTGCAAATGTGACTGTTTCCAGACCCTTTTGTTTGAATATTATTATAATAATTAAAATATTGTAGATATTGTAAATGGAGATATTGATGATGATGATGATGATGAAGATAAAGAGGCAAGACAAGACAATGACACTGAAGGCGATGGTAAATTCTTTAATTATTGTTACGAAATTTATGAAACTGAGGACCTATGCCACCACAGCATAATAAGACTGAAACATATCGACAAGGCACTTCTGGGCTGGTTTTTTCTCAGTGAAAAGAGTTGGGTCCTAAAAATTGGATTTTTATCTAAAAGCCAATACCTTTCTCATGATATATTACAGTGAAACCTGTCTAAACCGAACACCCTCTCGACCACAGTTTTTGTTCGGTTTAGACAGGTTTAATTTATTAGCTGGATTGCACGTAGTGAATTCCGGTACGTGCAATCCGGCTTATAGTATGGTGACGAGCGGGTGGGGAAAATAGAGTACCTATTTTGTGTAATCAACTCCTCCTACACCTTTTAACCCAGATCTTTGAAACTTTGCAGAATGTTTATGGACATATTGAAGATGTGCATGAAGCAGTATGATGCCATTTGAAGAATTTTTTTGATATTTTCCATGTTGTGGAACTTTGTCATTTTTTTCACAAAAAATTGTCAATGGGGGGTACCTATTTTGTGTAATCAACTCCTCAGCCCAGATCTTTCAAACTTTGCAGAATGTTTTTAAACATGTTGAAGTTGTGCATAAGCAGTATGATTTGATTTGAAGAATATTTCCATATTTTTCATGTTGTAAAAAAAAAAATATGTAGAGGATACCTACTCTTTCACTGAGAGATAATTTTATTTATGATTTTCAGATGCCTCCAAAATATTGATCAATAAACAACTTTTACTATACTGGGTAAAGATTAACATGAAAAAGTGTCTACTGTCCTTCTAGTCTAACAAGAAAAGAGAAAACAATGAGGAATTGACCAATTTCCAATAATAACATCCCCTTGCTGTATAACTGCAGCTATCTGCCCATATTGAGCTAAGGAAGTTATCCGGTTAATTTGTTTATTGCTATAATTAACAGCCCCACCTTGATGAAAACAGAAATAATCATTCTTAAACATGTTTTACAACATCCCTGTCATAAAATAAATATGTAACACCTTTCAATTTATTCAAAATTTATTGAAAACAAACATTTCCCAGTACGATCAATGTGAACATAGTCTCACTTTTTTTCAGCAAGGGGAGATAACTATCATGAACTGGAAATAGGTGAATTTAATAGATTTGTGATAAATGACATTATGAATTATTGTTTGTTAGTTTTAGATGTGCTGGAAGACTTAGATACGGAAATAAAGGTGTCTAAAGGTAAGTGTATGATCCTTTCATGCATGTTAACCCTCCCACATTGTGCTGGAGACTCTCCAAAGTAGTCTTTTCTCCACCAAAGAATTAAGTCATTATCTCAACTTGTTCGATGTCTCGAGATGTCCAAGAGGTCCTTGAAAAAATCTTGCCTTGAAAGTACCTGAAAAGTCCTTAATTTCCATGACCGAAAAAGTGTATGAACCCTGAATAAATGAAAATTAGAGTAGTATAAATTAGGTGTTTTAAAATATTGCTTTTAAAACTACTGGCAATAGGGCGAAACTACGGTTAAATTATGATGAGACTACAGCAGACGGCAAAAGAGGGTAAACAGGTCTAAAGTAGCATATAGCTCAACCAGTTTAGGAGTTAAAAAAGATTGAAGGTGTGAAAAACGTTTAATTTTAGTCTTTAATTAGATATAATTTGTCTAATGCTATAGTGTTGTCCTCATTCAGCAAAATTTTGCTTCAATGTGATAATTAGTTTTAGATGAATGATTCAGATTGTTGTGCAGTTTTGATGTATGGAAAAAAGGTATTTTATATTTGACTATTTTGAGATCCCTAAAATCTATTTAGCTCACATGGACCAAAGCTGGGTTTGACTTTTTGTCATCACTTAATGGCTGTTGTTTAATCAAGTATGTTGTGAGGTTTTTGTTACCCCATTAATAATATTTACTTTGAGGAATTATCCTATATTAGTAAAAGGTTAAGAACTTATAAAAATTTTGGTTATATGGTTCATCAAAATTTGAGCTACGTGGGTGAAAATTCATTTGAAAAGGGGTCTGACAAAGGTAATTGACTGATACTACTGTAAATTCTGAATTTATTGTGATGATTTTATTGTAGCAAAAAAAGTGTGACTGGGTAGGACTGGCATTTCAAATTTTAGCAGCACATTTGTACGTAGTGATTTTTGAAATCAAGTTAATTAATTTCACATTTTGTCCTTTTACTTGACAATCACAATAATAAATGCACATGTTAATTTCTGAATTTACAGTAATTTGATAAATATTTTGCACCTAGGTTTGACTGTATCCAATTTGATATTATTATAAAAGTATTGATTGTACTTTTCTTGTTTTTCAGTCAAAAGAGTTAAATGGTCCAAACAAGAGGAAGAGGAAATAAGAAAATATTTTAAAGAATATTTTAAAGAAACAGGAAAAGCTTGTCCCTCCAGACAGGACTGCCTTACGGCAATAAATAATTCCAAATCAGATAATGGTAAAATAGGGCAGAGACATTGGGAAACATTGAAGAAAAAAGTTAGAAATATGGTTATAAACTTCCAAAAATCAGCAAAAAAATAACATTGTTAACAGATATATTTTTGAACATTTGTTCAACTTACAGTGTTGACAAAAATGAAAAAAATATGCAAGAGGGTCATTAGTCATATGAACATTCTTAAGATGTTTGTCTTTTGTTTCTTATATGAAGTGGAGTGAGACATAGGTATTGATTTTGGGCAGCAAGGATATGTGAATATTGTTAATGTCTTTTGGACAAGTCATTTCTCAATATGGTATACATGTGCACCACCACTACTAGTGTAGTATACATTTTGCATCCCCATCTTTTGATCTTGACCTTGATTTATTTGATGAAATGACTTAAGACAGTTTTTAAAGAATTTTCTATGATGTTGATTAAGCGTCTTCATATTTTATTTAATTTTGAAGTTAATCTATACTGAAAATTGAAACCAACAAATTTTGGACCTAGAAAATCAAGTATATTTATGTTTTAATAAAATCTAACCCTGTCATATACCACTGCAAATCTAATTTTTTGCCACTCATGAATCTAGAAAATAAAATAATTTTTTGTTTGAAATAAAAAAGATTCCCATATGGTCCAGTGATAATTTTTAGCAAATTGTGGTTGACAAACAGTTTATAGGGTATCAAGAAACACTATTTTTCAAAATTTACCTTTGTTTAATTAAAATTTAATTTTTGATTTGGTAAGAAAAAAAAAATCATCTGAAAGGTAACAGAAGTCAAATGCTGTTTTTTGCATGTGTGAAACACACTACATGTATTTTAGAATGCCAAAAATTTTGTTTAAATTTTTGATTCAGGAGTGGTGAAAAATTAGATTTACAATGATATATGATGTTATTGGATTTAAGTTTATTATTTCACAAATATTTCCACTTTTCTTGTTGCAAAACTTGTAAGTTGTATTTTTGTTTATGTTAAATGTTGTACATTGTAGTATACTTGAAATGCTATGACAGATCATGACAGGTGATACACCGACTTAGTCTATATAATGACTGCTGTCATTATAAGAGTCAAAGCAGGTCACGAGGCGAACTTTGTAATCGGTGATTACCCTTTGATTGTATAGATTAGAAATGACAAATACTTTATGTAATTTTTATTTTAACTAAAGTTTGTCAAAGTGCTATGCCATTTGAGTCAGGTGAGCAATTAAGGCTCCTAGGAGCCTTTTTTCAAATTTATTTTATTACAAGATTGAAATGATATCTCATATACATGTTTAGGTTGTATTGTGTATTTTGTATGCAATCATAATTAGTTCACAGTTCTGTACCGCAGTAGCATAAATTTATAGCTTTCATTTTGAAAACAATGGGATTCCCCATTTATTATTCCTACATACGAAATATGAACATTTATATATCTGCCATGTAGCAGTAATTTCCTCAATTGTATTATGATTATAGCAAACCCAATGGTTTTTGGTTTACAACATTTTTTCAGTTTGTGAATGGTTCAGAAAAAAAAGAGTTAAAATGACCTTTTTAATTATACTAATTACATGTATTAAAAAAATTTGTATAATTGGCCGGGTTGCACAGAGTGCAAATCCAGGTTATAGTATGGTGAATGTCGGGCGGGTGGGCGGCGGGCGGGCGGGCGGGGAAAATGGGTACCTATTTTGTGAAATCAACTCCTCCTACAGTTTTTCACCCACATCCATGAAACTTCATAGAATGTTTCTATATATATTGAAGATGTGCACCTCACTTTATGGAATTATTTCAGGAATTATTTCCCATTTTTCCAAACTTTGGAACTTAGTCGTTTTTTATTGACATCTTCAATAGAGGGTACCTATTTTGTGAAATCAACTCCTCCTACAGTTTTTCCCCCACATCCTTGAAACTTCATAGAATGTTTCTATATATATTGAAGATGTGCACCTCACTTTATGGAATTATTTCAGGAATTATTTCCCATTTTTCCAAACTTTGGAACTTAGTCGTTTTTTATTGACATCTTCAATAGAGGGTACCTATTTTGTGAAATCAACTCCTCCTACAGTTTTTCACCCACATCCTTGAAACTTCATAGAATGTTTCTATATATATTGAAGATGTGCACCTCACTTTATGGAATTATTTCAAGAATTATTTCCCATTTTTCCAAACTTTGGAACTTAGTCGTTTTTTATTAACATCTTCAATAGAGGGTACCTATTTTGCGAAATCAACTCCTCCTACAGTTTTTCACCCACCTCATTGAAACTTCACAGAATCTTTTAATACATATTGAAGATGTGCACCCCACTTTATGGAATTATTTCAGGAATTATTTCCCATTTTTCCAAACAAGTGTTTATCAACATGTAATCAAATCAAATATTGCTTACTTCACCTATTTCTAATTAAATTGATGGCTGCCTCTGTGCTCGTACACCAACAAATTAGATTTACAATGATATATGATGTTATTGGATTTAAGTTTATTATTTCACAAATATTTCCACTTTTCTTGTTGCAAAACTTGTAAGTTGTATTTTTGTTTATGTTAAATGTTGTACATTGTAGTATACTTGAAATGCTATGACAGATCATGACAGGTGATACACCGACTTAGTCTATATAATGACTGCTGTCATTATAAGAGTCAAAGCAGGTCACGAGGCGAACTTTGTAATCGGTGATTACCCTTTGATTGTATAGATTAGAAATGACAAATACTTTATGTAATTTTTATTTTAACTAAAGTTTGTCAAAGTGCTATGCCATTTGAGTCAGGTGAGCAATTAAGGCTCCTAGGAGCCTTTTTTCAAATTTATTTTATTACAAGATTGAAATGATATCTCATATACATGTTTAGGTTGTATTGTGTATTTTGTATGCAATCATAATTAGTTCACAGTTCTGTACCGGAGTAGCATAAATTTATAGCTTTCATTTTGAAAACAATGGGATTCCCCATTTATTATTCCTACATACGAAATATGAACATTTATATATCTGCCATGTAGCAGTAATTTCCTCAATTGTATTATGATTATAGCAAACCCAATGGTTTTTGGTTTACAACATTTTTTCAGTTTGTGAATGGTTCAGAAAAAAAAGAGTTAAAATGACCTTTTTAATTATACTAATTACATGTATTAAAAAAATTTGTATAATTGGCCGGGTTGCACAGAGTGCAAATCCAGGTTATAGTATGGTGAATGTCGGGCGGGTGGGCGGCGGGCGGGCGGGCGGGGAAAATGGGTACCTATTTTGTGAAATCAACTCCTCCTACAGTTTTTCACCCACATCCATGAAACTTCATAGAATGTTTCTATATATATTGAAGATGTGCACCTCACTTTATGGAATTATTTCAGGAATTATTTCCCATTTTTCCAAACTTTGGAACTTAGTCGTTTTTTATTGACATCTTCAATAGAGGGTACCTATTTTGTGAAATCAACTCCTCCTACAGTTTTTCACCCACATCCTTGAAACTTCATAGAATGTTTCTATATATATTGAAGATGTGCACCTCACTTTATGGAATTATTTCAAGAATTATTTCCCATTTTTCCAAACTTTGGAACTTAGTCGTTTTTTATTAACATCTTCAATAGAGGGTACCTATTTTGCGAAATCAACTCCTCCTACAGTTTTTCACCCACCTCATTGAAACTTCACAGAATCTTTTAATACATATTGAAGATGTGCACCCCACTTTATGGAATTATTTCAGGAATTATTTCCCATTTTTCCAAACAAGTGTTTATCAACATGTAATCAAATCAAATATTGCTTACTTCACCTATTTCTAATTAAATTGATGGCTGCCTCTGTGCTCGTACACCAACATACAATGTGTCTGATTTTGTCTATATAAATATTCATGACTGCCAATGTGCAATATGATCTTGTAATCACCTTTGTCACCACTACAATAAAAACCCAGCAACCCGGCCATTTGTGTCTTTGAACCATTTTTTTTTGTCTCGCCTGGCAAGAAAGACATTGATATTACTTTCTTTTTTTCAACAGCAAAGATTGCAATAGTGTTAACTTTAAAAAAATCTTGATAACTTTTAAACTATAATAAATAGACACATCATCTATGGTTCATACATACCTTAAGATAAGAACTTTCGAATAGTTTACTTTCCAAATGACCTTGACATCATTTTCATGCTTCACGGATTCTGTAAACTTTTAGTAAAATTTGTGTCACATTTTCAAATTTAAGTTTATTTCTCAGCAACTCATACCTCAGCTCATCATATTTACTCTGCAGATAACTCTTTGTAGGTACATACCCGTGTCCACTCTTGTGTATTAATATTATTTGTTTTTTCCTCATCAGGTTAGATGCAAGATTTCAATGTCTGATTTGATCAAAATGGTTGATTTAATTACATTACTTGTAAATGTGTTTCCAATAAAGTGCACAGACAAGTCCAAAATTTATTTCATTTATTTGTATACTTTAGGTTTATCCAATCCCTTTGGAACTAGCGTGAAATTACTATTATTCATGGGATATTAATTTTCGTGGATTTCGTGTGACTAAAACCATGAAATTTAATACCAAACAAAATGAAATTTTTAGTTGATTTGTGAGAAAAAATGATATGGAGTCAAGTCTTGAAAGTAGTAGCAATAACATAAAAGTAATCCTAAAATTTACATCCAAAGATTGTACTGTAACAAACTTGAAACCACAAATTTAAGAAATAACGAAATACTGACAAAAATTGGTATCCACAAAAAAAGTACTTTCACAGTATAAGGAATGTAAAATTAAGTAAGTAATGCCTATTACTAATTCATGTTTTAATATAAGAAGGAGTAAATTATTATACTTCATGTAAGTTTCTGTAACAATATTTGTCATGGTTATATTTTACATACAAATATAGTAGCTGGTTTGAAAAAGTAATAGTGTATTCCCTAGGGAATATGCACCTCAGGTAAAAAGGGGTGGAGTCCCATCAAATCTCAGCCAATGACATTTAGTATAATAATAATGGTGCCATCATCTGCCGGTAATATGAAAAATATTTTCCTTGCTTGGTTACATATTTCCTTTCGCTTCACGTCAGGAAAAATGGCCAGGCTCAGAAAATATTTTTGCATATTACCGGCAGATGACGGCATTATTGTATAAAAGTTAACTGAGAGCAGGATGATTGTGTAACATTTGGTGGGTTTGGTAGATGAATCAAAAATTGACATTGTTATATTTATATAATAATGCTGTCTTTTGCCGGTAATAAACAAAAATATTTTATGAGCCTGTTCATATATCCTGATGTTAAGCAGAAGGGAATATGTAGCCAGGCAAAAAAATATTTTTCATAATACTGGATGGTAACAGCATCATTATTATTATTATTATACTGAATGTCATTGGATGAAATTGATGTCACGAACAAAACTCTGCATGTTAGTAATATTCCCTGTGGTATATTACTTTTGACTATCACTTAAAAAGGAACTGCTAAAATTATATGTCAAATATATACGGGGTAATTATTAATGCAGAAACTTACATGAAGTATAATAATATTTATAAGAAATTAATGCAGTTATGCATATGTGGTAAGTGATAACATTCTTGATCTATATTTTTGCCCAGGCAAATAACCTTTATCTTACACTTCTGAATTACATCATAGACCAGTGGTGATGCCATTAGAGGCATGCAACTCCTAAATTTTGACAAAACTGAAATGAGATAACATATACTTTTCCATTTGTTTAGCTTCAGATGGGGAAAAAGAACAACCAGTCAATTCTATTGTCTTAAAAAAATGTTCATGCACTTTGGAAGTCTAGTCACCCAAATTTGACCCTGCTGTTACAGTAAAACCCCTAAGAGAGGCCACTCATTTGAGAGGCCAACCCTCAGTTATGACCGATCTTTGTTTGCATCAAGTTCTATTTACATATATTATTTAGTTCTCTCTTTGGAGGCCACCCCTTTGTATAGGCCAGATTTATATGGCATTTGGGATGGTCTCTCAGAAGGGTTCTACTTACTATGGTTCTCTGGTCTTGAAATGCAGCCATTAGGCAACTATGACAACTAAATAAAGTTTTGGCAAACTTTAATTAAACTATGGTGAACATAGTTATTGCTTAATCTCGTACAGAAATAGTAGGTAATGAACAACTATAGGTCTGAAGTCCAATACATGTAATAATAAGTTAACAGACAACTAAGGGGCTCATGTCCAGTAATAAGTAGTTAACAGACAACTAAGAGGCTTAAGTAAAATAATGAGTTAATGGACAACTAAGGGGCTTATGTCCAATAATAATGAGTTAATAAACAACTAAGGGCTTATGTCCAATAATAAGGAGTTAATGGACAACTAAGGGGCTCATATCCAATAATAAGGAGTTAATGGACAAATAAGGGGCTAATGTCCAACAATAAGGAGTTAATGGACAACTAAGGGGCTTAAGTCCAGTAATAGGGAGTTAACAGAAAACTAAAGAGTTTAAATCCTATAGTAAGGAGAGTTTTTTTTATGACTAAATTATAAACCACAAAATTTTTTGTACACTTTTTTAATTCAATGTTTGCAAAATTTACACCTGCCAAATAATCCACTAAACAGTATCCCTAATTTCAACAAGTCAAAAAGAGTTCATTATGTCCTAATGTTTAAATATTTACAAGTATACATAATAGTTTTTTCATTCATTGTGAGTCTTGCTTCTTGTTAATTAGTGGCTGATTGATGCCCTTTTATTAATTTTTGAATAGTCTGTTGGTTTAAGGGTTGCTGTCTTGTGGGCATTTTTCTTGCATCTTTTTTTTCTACAAAGTACATTATTCCAACTCTTAAAATTGAGTAAATTATGTGATTACTTGAAACCCTTATGCAGGGCCTCTTATATCTCTTCCTTACATTATGGGCTTAACCAGTAAATCTTAAATGTTGGCACAAAGTTTTTTTTTGTTCGTACTTGAGAGCTAAAAAGCCCTTAATTCATTAAGCTCATAAGGCATACATGTTGGTAGTGCCGTCCGTCAGTCCGTCCGTCCGTCAGTCCGTCCGTCAGTCCTGTTCTTGTCACTGCAACTCCTCTGTAACCGCTTGACGGATTGCTTTCATATTTAGTAGGATTGTTGGTTATGATGTGTATATGTGCATACTATACCACCATATTGATTGGATAATTTTTGTGGGAGTTGTGGGACTTAGACTATTTTCAGTTAAAATACCAAAGTATCATCTTGTCACTGCAACTCCTCTCAAACCACACAACAGAATTTCATGAAACCTTTTTAGATAATAAGGACATACTACGTAGATGTGCATATCGACAGGAAATTTCGATTCAATTTTTTTTCTAGGAGTTACGCCCCTTTGAACTTATTTACTTTAATGTACTACTGCAACAGTTTGTCATCGCAACTCCTCTCAAACCACACAACAGAAATTCATGAAACCTTTTCAGATAATAAGGACATACTACGTAGATGTGCATATCGACAGGAAATTACGATTCAATTTTTTTTCTAGGAGTTACGCCCCTTTGAACTAATTTACTTTAATGTACTACTGCAACAGTTTGTCATCGCAACTCCTCTCAAACCACACAACAGAATTTCATGAAACCTTTTCAGATAATAAGGACATACTACGTAGATGTGCATATCGACAGGAAATTACGATTCAATTTTTTTTCTAGGAGTTACGCCCCTTTGAACTAATTTACTTTAATGTACTACTGCAACAGTTTGTCATCGCAACTCCTCTCAAACCACACAACAGAATTTCATGAAACCTTTTCAGATAATAAGGACATACTACGTAGATGTGCATATCGACAGGAAATTACAATTCAATTTTTTTTCAATTTTTTTCTAGGAGTTACGCCCCTTTGAACTTATTTACTTTAATGTACTACTGCAACAGTTTGTCATCGCAACTCCTCTCAAACCACACAACAGAAATTCATGAAACCTTTTCAGATAATAAGGACATACTACGTAGATGTGCATATCGACAGGAAATTACGATTCAATTTTTTTTCTAGGAGTTACGCCCCTTTGAACTAATTTACTTTAATGTACTACTGCAACAGTTTGTCATCGCAACTCCTCTCAAACCACACAACAGAATTTCATGAAACCTTTTCAGATAATAAGGACATACTACGTAGATGTGCATATCGACAGGAAATTACGATTCAATTTTTTTTCTAGGAGTTACGCCCCTTTGAACTAATTTACTTTAATGTACTACTGCAACAGTTTGTCATCGCAACTCCTCTCAAACCACACAACAGAATTTCATGAAACCTTTTCAGATAATAAGGACATACTACGTAGATGTGCATATCGACAGGAAATTACGATTCAATTTTTTTTCTAGGAGTTACGCCCCTTTGAACTAATTTACTTTAATGTACTACTGCAACAGTTTGTCATCGCAACTCCTCTCAAACCACACAACAGAATTTCATGAAACCTTTTCAGATAATAAGGACATACTACGTAGATGTGCATATCGACAGGAAATTACGATTCAATTTTTTTTCTAGGAGTTACACCCCTTTGAACTTATTTGCCTCACTATACTATTACTGTTGACTACTCTCGCTTGGAATTTAAATTTCCCAATATGCTGCCATTCAAATTAGGATAAATATGTGAAGGTAAGCATTTGATTGTGTTCATTTTACTTGTGAAGTGAGATTTTGTTTCTCCAGTGACAATATGAAGACGTGGGGTATGTGAGCGTGCTCACAAAGGTTCTTTAATTCCACATAATTATTACCATTATATATTAGTATATTAACAAGTTGAATCAAACTTTCAAAGTCAGTAGAGCATTCGTAAGGCGGCAAGGCCAAATAATTACCATGACGATCAGATGATATTTATAGAACTTCGAATAATCCCCATGGCAATGAGATGTGGCAATGCTATTACAATTGCAAACAAAATATCAATGACCTACCACAAGTGGATCCCAATAAATTGACCTAATCACAAACTAATACATACTTACTTATAGTTACTTATAGTTGATTTCCAGTACAGGATCCCTCAAGGTTCCTCTTCACCAGACTCATAATATATGTAAAGTAAGCAAACCATTCAAAGTCAATAGACCATGAATGAGGGGGTGGAGCCAAATAATCTCCATGGCAATGAGATGTGGCAATGATAATACATCTGCATACCAATTATCATTGAACTACCACTAGTGGATCCCCATAAACTGACCTAATCACAAACTAATACATGTAAAGTAAGCAAACCATTCAAAATCAATAGACAATGACTGAGGGGGTGGAGCCAAATAATCTCCATGGCAATGAGATGTAGCAATGGTAATACATCTGCATACCAATTATCATTGACCTACCAATAGTGGATCCCCATAAAACTGAGCTAATCACAAACTAATACATTGTTGATGCCATCGCCGTCGTCGCCGCCACCGCCGCCGACGCTGGAAACAGCATACCTATGTCTCGCTTTTTGACTCCGTCAAGGCGAGACAAAAACCGATAACAGGAAAGGTCAACAATGACACCCAGTCAATTAATGACATCCAGACAAAATAACACAATACTCAGGATTCGTCGTAACTACTAATGATCACTAGCCTGTCAACACTGGGGTTGTGAGTTCGATTCGCACCTGTGGCAGAGTGTGTTCGACTCCGATCTAAATTGACAAGGATGCCAATTTTCCTACCGAAAGTCGTGGTTCTCTCCGGGTACTCCAGCCTCCTCCACCAATTAAAACTGGCCGCTGCGAAATAACCAAATGTGTATAAATGGCTAAACAACTAAACAAACAAACAATACTCAGGATAGTCTGATCAGTTTTATGGGCATCTAAACCTCTCCCTTATCTATCCAAACTCTTCGGTTTATAAAACACACTATAAAAGCCAATACAGTATGTTTACCAACAAGGTGACCGCTAGCTAGAAAATCGAATATATCAAAAAGTGGGATTGAATTATTTTAACACACTTTCGCAATTTTACAGGTATAGTAAAGTTCTGGAACAGAAAGAAGAGTTGGAACAAAAACATTTGCACCTTCTACAGATTCTTGACAGTGAACGACAGTCAAAATGGCAGTATGTTCAACAGACAGAGGAACTTGGACAGGAAGTCAAGAAAATTAGGGCAGAGGTTAGTCACATGATCTAAACTAATAATCAAAATCATGCAGGTTCAATGCTGAATGTCAAAGTAAACTGTTAGCTGTTGTATGACAGTATGCATTCAAGATTGAAGATTGGAAAGTTAACTATGATAACTGAATAACCCAGAAATTGATAAATACAATCTTCTTTGACAAAACTTTCTAGTTATTCCTCAACTGATTCTAAAACATGTGAAAAGAATACCATTTGTACATCAAAACTGATTTCAAATTTTCAATAGATGGTAACAAAACTAACCATTTGTCTATATGGGGGAGGGGGAGGGGCATTTAAGATATTTTATATTGAAATATATATTTTCACTAAAATTATTTATATTCAGTTTTTATGATTCAGAAAAAAGATTTCTTTAACATACTGTGATAAGGCCTTTTATTTTTAATTAATTGGTTTACGGATTTTTTTTTTTTAAAATAGGGTCGGTCGGTTGGGAAAAAAAAAAAGAAAAAAAAAGAGGGCAAATCGTGTACTTTTGAACAATCTTGGTTGTATTGCCAAATATACAAAGGTTGCCAATGATTTGAAACCCAAATATCACAACACGTATCTTGAAAGGTGATGTTCAGTAGACCATTCCCTTTTTAGCTCACCTGGCCAAAGGCCATGTGAGGTTTTGCCATCACTTTTCGTCCGTCGTCCGTCCGTCCGTCCGTCGTAAACTTTTCTTTAAAAATCTTCTCCTCTGAAACCGCTGGGCCGTTTGGTTTGAAACTTAATAGGAATGTTCTATGACATGTCCTCCACAAACGATCCTCATTTTATATTGATCCGATGAAAAACATGGCCACTGTTGCTAAAAATAGAACATAGGGGTAGATTGCTGTTTTTTGCTAATAACTCAAAAACCGTTACAGATATCGAAAATCTGACATGGGGTAAAATTGATCAGCATGACGAGATCTACCTACCCTGAAATTTTGAAGAAAATTCCAAAACCCATTTAGGAGTTATTGCCCTTTTTTCGTCAAATTTTCAAAATTTTAACATTCAAAAATCTTCTCCTCTGAAACCGCTGGGCCGATTGGTTTAAAACTTAATAGGAATGATCTATGACATGTCCTCTACAAACGATCCTCAATTTATTTTGATTCGATGAAAAACATGGCCACTGTTGCTAACAATAGAACATAGGGGTAAATTGCTGTTTTTTGCTAATAACTCAAAAACCGTTACAGATATCGAAAATCTGACATGGGGTAAAATTGATCAGCATGACGAGATCTACCTACCCTGAAATTTTGAAGGAATTTCCAAAACCCATTTAGGAGTTATTGCCCTTTTTTCATCAAATTTTCAAAATTTTAACATTAAAAAATCTTCTCCTCTGAAACCGCTGGGCTGATTGGTTTGAAACTTAATAGGAATGAACTATGACATGTCCTCTACAAACGATCCCCAATTTATATTGATCCGATGAAAAATATGGCCACTGTTGCTAAAAATAGAACATAGGGGTAAATTGCTGTTTTTTGCTAATAACTCTAAAACCGTTACAGATATCGAAAATCTGACATGGGGTAAAATTGATCAGCATGACGAGATCTACCTACCCTGAAATTTTGAAGGAAATTCCAAAACCTATTTAGGAGTTATTGCCCTTTTTTCGTCAAATTTTCAAAATTTTAACATTCAAAAATCTTCTCCTCTGAAACCGCTGGGCCGATTGGTTTGAAACTTAATAGGAATGAACTATGACATGTCCTCTACAAACGATCCTCAATTTATTTTGATCTGACATAAAACATGGCTGTCGTAGCTAAAAATAGAATATAGGGGTGGATGTGTTGTTTTTGGCTTATAACTTAAAAACCGTTACAGATATCGAAAATCTGGCATGGGGTAAAATTGTTCAGCATGACGAGATCTACTTACCCTGAAATTTTGAAGGAAATTCCACAACCCGTTTAGGAGTTATTGCCCTTTTTTCGTCAAATTTTCAAAATTTAACATTTTTCGTCATTTATCTCCAAAACTATTTGAGATAGAAGTGAAATGTAAATTTGAAAAATGTTTGCCATGTTGAGATCTACATACCCTGAAATTTTAAAGGAAATCTCAAAACCCATTTAGGAGTTATTGCCCTTTTCTTGTCAAATTTTCAAATTTTTAACATTTTTGCATTTATCTCCAAAACTATTTGAGATAGAAGTGAAATGTAAATTGAAAAATGTTTGCCATGTTGAGATCTACATACCCTGAAATTTTGAAGGGATTCCCAAATTCTGTTTAGGAGTTATTGGTTTGTGTAATTTGAGGTCGGGTTCTGTTACATTTATTTAAGGTTCACCCTTATTCCTGGTCAATTTTATCAACTTCCTGCCAGGACTACCACCATCAGGGAACATATTTTAACATTAAACCTTATGAAAAATAAATCTTAAACAAATTTTCCCTGGACAATTGAACCAATTGCAACAAACTTAGTCAAATAGTTGATTAATTGTCCAATGAAAACCAGACTCCAGGTGAGCGATACAGGCTCTGGTGAGCCTCTTGTTAAGGGATTCGACTCGTCAACTACGACAAGATAAAATGAGTGGATTCGATATCTTACGGAATCCAAATATTCATACAAAACGAACTTAAAAGCCACATGGATTCTAATAGGAAATTCGTTTCATAAAACTTGTTTCGGAAATTGGCATCAACTAACGGCTATAAATAGATTTTTTTTTGGATCATGTTTGCAAGTATTTTATTAATGGATAATCTATTTTTAGACGAATAGGAACATCATCTTTTATGAAATTTTGATGCAAAAGGATTTTAATTTATTTTTATTTTTGGGATGGCTGATTTCAGAGGGTCGGCAGTAATAAAAAACCAAAATTTTCGATTTTATTTTTTTTCTTCAAATGGGCAAAATCGGGTCGGCGGATCCGTAAACCAACTAAATAAAAATAAATAGCCTAATATGGGTCTACTTCAAAATGATGAAATGGAATTAATCTAGGTCAAATTATTCATTTTCAGAATCTTTTAAAGTAAATATTAGCTGTTTTAAAGATACAGTATGAATTTTGATGAATAAATATCATGGTACACTATAAAGTCTTTGGATAAATTAGTAAAACACTCTGATAAAATATATCCAAACTTAGCACTATTGCTAAGATTTCAACATTTTGTAAATAAATTTTTGTAAGCTTATTTGAACTCAACCAGTGAAAAGAAAATAAGCAATATTATGATACCTCAAATATATATAAATGAATTAATTGGTTCATAACTAATAATGTGATGTGGAACAATTTTGACATTTTAAAAGAAATATCATATTCCCCTCTGACATTTCTATTGAAATATGATATTTCTTGAGTGATATTTCGAATTCCCTTATAATCACGCAATAAATTTATAGCGTCGCATTGCTATTGAGACTTTTTTTATCTTAGATAACATGAGACATTGTTGTACATGTTCATTTGGTTTGTGTAAAATGAGACATTGACAGCTCTGTTGTAAGTGACTTGTCAAGTAGGTCATTGTCAGTCTGACAGCTCTGTTGTAAGTGACTTGGCAACAAGGTCATTGTCAGTCTGACAGCTCTGTTGTAAGTGACTTGGCAACTAGGTCATTGTCAGTCTGACAGCTCTGTTGTAAGTGACTTGTCAATTAGGTCATTGTCAGTCTGACAGCTCTGTTGTAAGTGACTTGGCAACAAGGTCATTGTCAGTCTGACAGCTCTGTTGTAAGTGACTTGTCAATTAGGTCATTGTCAGTCTGACAGCTCTGTTGTAAGTGACTTGTCAATTAGGTCATTGTCAGTCTGACAGCTCTGTTGTAAGTGACTTGTCAATTAGGTCATTGTCAGTCTGACAGCTCTGTTGTAAGTGACTTGTCAATTAGGTCATTGTCAGTCTGACAGCTCTGTTGTAAGTGACTTGGCAACAAGGTCATTGTCAGTCTGACAGCTCTGTTGTAAGTGACTTGGCAACAAGGTCATTGTCAGTCTGACAGCTCTGTTGTAAGTGACTTGTCAAGTAGGTCATTTTGATTTCATGCCACTGAAGTAAAAGTGAAAATAAATTTAATCTTTGTTTCTTTTGGCACTCTGATGTAGTGTGTGGTTAATTGGTTTATGCCTACCAATCCATCTATCCATCCTTCCATTCTTCCATCCTTCTATCCCTTTTTGTCCATCCTTCACAAAATGTTTTACTATAAGCTGCAGCTAATTCAAAGTTTGTGAAATATGACCATGATGATTTGTAAGGTTGAATATACCAAGTTTCGTATTTGTGTCACAGCTACTTCATGAGTTACAAATAAAGTTCCATTAAGGTATCTTATCAAAAGATAAAGTTTACCATCTATAAAAAATCTTACTCATCAGTTATTGCTTATAAAAATATTTTCTAGATATGAGGTTGATACATGACAGGGTCCTCTGATAGAGATATGAGGTTGATACATAATAGGGTCCTCTGCTAGAGATATGAAGTTGATACATAATAGGGTCCTCTGCTAGAGAAATGAGGTTGATACATAATAGGGTCCTCTCATAGAGTAAGGCTTATAATGGATTGTTATTTGTCATTTTGTTTAGAGAACTATTTAGGTACTTACATATCTTAATATCATTATCTTTTATTTTCAAGTTACAGAAATTTAAAAAGGAAAGAATAATTTCAAATCATTCAGTTGATGAAGAAACAGACGAACTGAAAAAAATTAAAAAGGTAACATTGTTGTGTTTTTAGCTCACCTTGGCGTCCGTTAATCTTCTCCTCTGAAACCACTTGGCCAAATGGAATTAAATTTGGAAGGAAGCATCTATATAAGGTCCTTTATAAAGTTTGCTCATTTCGTCCTGATCGACAACAAATGGCCACCATGGGCAATTGTTGTTCCTGATTGGCCGAGTTTTCAAAATCTCCTTGTCTGTAATTACTTGACCAAATGTAACAAATCATATATTGGAGGTCCTTTATAAAGTTTCCTCATTTCGTCCCAATCAGACTACAAATATGGCCACAATGGGCAGTTCTTGTTTCTGATTGGCTGATATAAAAAAATCTTCTCCTCTGAAATCATTTGGGCAATTCTTGTATTTCATTGGTTGATTAAAAAAAAAATTTTTTCTCTGTAACTGCATTGCCAAATAGAAAGAAACTTGACAGGATGCATCTATGGGAGGTTCTTTTCAAAATTTCCTCATTTCGTCCTGATTGGACTACAAATATGGCCACCATGGGCAGTTCTTGTTACTGATTGGCTGATATAAAAAAGAATCTGCACTGAAATCACTTGGCCAAATGGGACAAAACTTCACAGGAAGCATATATAGAAGGTCCTTTATAAAGTTTCCTTATTTCGTCACGATCGAACTACAAGTATAGCCGCCATGGGCAGTTTTTTTTCTGATTGGCTGATATAAAACAATCTTCTCTTCTGAAGTCGCTGGGCCAAATGGAACGAAACTCTGAAGGAAGAATCTGTTGGAGGTTTTTTACAAAGTTTCCCCATTTTGTCCCGATTGGGCAACAAACATGGCAATCATGGGCAATTCTTGTTTCTCATTGGTTGATTTAAAAAAACAATTTCTCTGGAATTGCTTGGCCAAACCTGTCAGCCAAACTTGACAGGAAGCATCTATGGAATGTCTTTTATGAAATTAATTTTTTTCATCCTGATTGAATAACAAGCATGGGTGCCATGGGCAATTCTTGTTCCTGATTGATTGATATAAAGAAAAGCTCTTCTCAGAAACCACTTGGCCAAATGAAACGAAACTTGACAGGAAGCATCTGTGGGAGATTTTTTGTCGAGCCTGCGACTTAAGTCGCAGAAAGCTCGACAAAGGGATAGTGATCCTGCGTTTAATAACTTCTTAAAAGCTTTATATTTTAGAAGGTGGATGACCTGGATGCTTTATACTTTGTATATAGATGCCTTATGGTACGAAGTTTCCATCTGTCATATGTACTTTGTCCTTGACCTCATTTTCATGGTTCAGTGTCTACTTGAAAAAAAGGTTTAGATTTTTTGTAATGTTAATTTCTCTCTTATTATGAGTAATAGGATAACTATATTTGGTATGTGCGTACCTTACAAGGTCCTCATCCCCGTCAGACAGTTTTCAATTGACCTCGACCCCATTTCAAGGATCAGTCAACAAGGTTAAGTTTTGGTGGTCAACTCCATATCTCAGATACTATAAGCAGTAGGTCTAGTATATTTGGTGTGTGGAAGGATTGTAAGGTGTACATGTCCAACTGGCAGGTGTCATCTGACCTTGACCTCATTTTCACGGTTCAGTGGTTATAGTTAAGTTTTTGTGTTTTGGCCTGTTTTTCGAATACTGTATGCAATAGGTCTACAATATTTGGTGTATGGAAGGATTGTAAGGTGCACATGTCCAAGGTCATCTGACCTTGACCTCATTTTCATGGTTCAGTGGTTATAGTTAAGTTTTTATGTTTTGGCCTGTTTTTTGAATACTGTATGCAATAAGTCTACTATATTTGGTGTATGGAAGAATTGTAAAGTGTACATGTCCAAGTGGCAGGTGTCATCTGACCTTGACCTCATTTTCATGGTTCAGTGGTTATAGTTAAGTTTTTGTGTTTTGGCCTGTTTTTCGAATACTGTATGCAATATGTCTGATAGCATTTACTTTCATTAGAAATACACGACAGACAAGACATTTTTGTGTGTCCACTCTTGTTTTACAAAGTTTCCTCATTTTGTCCAGACCAGGTGACAAACATAGCCACCATGGACAATTCTTGTTTCTGATTGGTTGATTTAAAAGAAGATTTTTCTCTGAAACTGCTAGGTCAGATAGAGCCAAACTTGACAGAAAGTGTCTATGGCTTTAATAATAACAAAAATCTACAGAACCACAGAATTGCTTGAAACCAAACATGGCCTGAACGTTTCTCAAAAGGTGTCAATCCCTCATTCAAGATGGCCTACAGCAGAGGACTTAGGTCAATATAAGACCACATGGGAAATACATGCAAAAATCTTCTGAAAAACCACTGAATTTAAGAATATGCTGACCTGTAAGTAGAAGGACTTTGATGCAGAAAAATGTAGTTGCTACAAGGCTTACCACACTTGAATAGTGAAAAGTGACATTTCACTTTGAGGTACATCAATAAAAACGGCTTTCATTCAAGGTGAGCGATACAGGCTCAGCTCACTCAGCTTCTAGTTAATTGTCTTGCCTGTGACGAAAAGTTGTGAAGGCAAGATATAAGTATTACTTTCCGGCTGCGCCATAAACTTTTTAAAAACTTTAATAACTTTGCACATATATTAAAAGGTACTCCGACGAGGAACTCCAGTCTGTCATCAATTTCGTTTCGTCCTACCATCCATCAATTAAATACACATTCTCTGTTAGTGAAACGGAATTGTCGTTCCTTGACTTGAAATGCAAATTGGTTGACAGCAGCATCAAAACTTCGGTCTTTTATAAAACTGCTACCTGACCTATTCCTCTTGTCATCCTAAGTCTTGCAAAGATGCCATTCCTAAATCTCAGTTTCTTAGACTTAGACGCATCTGCAGCAATGAAGAGGATTTCAGACAGCAGTGTGACAAGATGTCCACCTTCTTCCAAAGGAGAGGTTATCCCCAAACGGTCATTGACAGGGCATTTGAATCTGTTTCCAATGTGACAAGACCCAAAGCCTTAAAGTCTGGTCGGAAATCTAACAACAAACGTGTTCCACTGGTCCTTACTTACCATCCCCATAATGTCGCCATCCGTAACATCCAAAGAACAATTTTAACAACATAGTGATGAAAGATCCGTTGATGTGCGAAATTTTGAGGCTGTTCCCATCACTGCTTACCGTAAAGGGAAAAGTCTAAAAAACCACTTAGTCAGTAGTTCGATCAAGTCGAACATTACCTCAGAAAAAACTGACTACCGGGGAACCAGGCCATGTAAAAGGTCCAGATGTGTGACATGCCCCTACACCATGGATACTAAAGAGATCCTGGGCCCTGACAACAAATACATAATTCAAAATGGGTATATCTGTACCGATAATAAGTTGGTTTACGCAATCGTTTGTACGAATTGTAATATGGTTTACATCGGAGAGACATGTCGTCGCCTTGGTGACCGCTTTGCAGAACACTTGCGTTCTATAAAGAATGGAACTGATTGTCCAGTTGGCAATCACTTTCGATTGCCTGGTCACAGCTCGTCAGACGTCCGCGTAACCGTTTTAAGGACAGTTAACGGAGGAAGACAATACAGACAACGCCTTGAGCAAAAAATAATTTTTGCCCTGGGGACAGTCCGACCCCGTGGAATCAATGTAAAAAATTCTTAATTTCTATTCATTTACCTAGTATGCACACTAACTTTTTGCGGTACAGTTATCTTATATATGGTACTTTTTCTATACATCACAACGTCCAATATATTATTTTACTCATTTTTACTATACAGTTTTACTATCTACCTTGCCATTTATGTATTTTCTATGAAGTACGTTTACTGAAGACAGCAACGTCAAATATTTTTTTATTTTTTTTGTTTTTGTTATCCCCCCGCTTAGCGAAAGCGGGGGGATCATGTAATACAGTCCGTCCGTACGTACGTACGTCTGTAGTGGCAAGGCATATCTCTGAAACGGTAAAAGATAGAAACTTGAAATTTGGCATCATGGAAGAGTATATGACCCACTAGGGAATAGACCCCTTAAAATTGGAATTCGACCCCTTGGGGCCAAATTATGAGCGAAGAACGAATTTCGCGATATCCAATAAATGGAGATATCTCCAAAAGTGTTAAAGCTAGGATATTGGAACTTATGTCACTACTTATATTGCCTTTCCCAAGTTGAAAGAGGGTATCAAAATTTTGGTCGCGCCCCTAGGGGCAATGCCCTAAGGAGTTAAAAAATGTCTAAAAACGATTGTCCAAGAACTCCTCCTACACCGTAGAAGATAGAAACATGAAATTAGGTACACTAGTAACACTTGAAGAGTTGTCTGTGCCAAAGGTTTCGGAATTTTGATTTTTGCCCGGGGGGTGGGGCTACACCATAATATGTAAAATCTCAAAATATGGTAAGATCAGTTCATATCCCCACCCCTTAACCATATATATTTTTATTCCACATTTAAAGACGAGTTACATGGTCACCCCCGGGGGTCAGCCCCACCCCCCTCATTTGGAAAATTACAAGATATCTCAAAAACAGTTAAGATCCCCACCCCTAAACCATATATATTCTTAGTGGGCATGACAAGACAAGTTTAATGGTCATCCCCGGGGGTCGGCCCCACCCCCCTAATTTAGAAAATTACAAGTTATCTCTAAAACAGTTGAGATCCCCACCCCTAAACCATATATATTCTTAGTGGGCATGACAAGACCAGTTGAATGGTCATCCCCGGGGGGTCGGCCCCACCCCCCTCATTTACAAAATTACAAGTTATCTCAAAAACAGTTGAGATCCCCACCCCTAAACCATATATATTCTTAGTGGGCATGACAAGACCAGTTGAATGGTCATCCCCGAGGGTCGGCCCCACCCCCCTCATTTACAAAATTACAAGTTATCTCAAAAACAGTTGAGATCCCCACCCCTAAACCATATATATTCTTAGTGGGCATGACAAGACCAGTTTAATGGTCATCCCGGGGGTCGGCCCCACCCCACTTATTTAGAAAATTACAAGTTATCTCTAAATGAGATGCCCAACCCTTAACCATAGCTACTTGTATTCGTTATTAAAAGATCAGTTCAGATATTTTAAAATGTTTAATATTGGTGTTGTGTATTTTGTGAAATCTATAGTAAACATTTATATTTTTTCCAGCTCTTTTCTTCAGGAACCAAAATGATACCAATAAATTGTCAAGTATGTAAGTTGAATAAAATTTGTTTTTCAGGTTATGTTATAATTAATATTTTTTTTATTGTAAATAAGACAGTTCTGAATGTATGCTTTCATCAGAGGTTTTGAAGGATTACTCCAAGTTTTGATGATCCATTTACCAGTAACCTAAGCCATTCAGAAATTTTCAGTAAGTTCATGAAACCACAAAAAGCACCAGGGATTTCATGAAATCACTAAAATTTTCAGTGGTTTCACTGGCAAATTTTTCTTTGATTCATATAATATTTATATCTATTATTTCCTACTACAAATATAACAAGCATGAACTAATGACATTTCTTTCCATTTTACAGGTGTTTAGATATTCTGGACTTGTGAGCACATCCAAGCATGAATACATTTGATACACCATCTAATATTGCTGTATTTAGATTAGTATAAAATTCAATGTTAATTTTCATTCTTTTTTTATAGGTATGTGACTTTACATTGAGCATAGACATATTATTTAAATATGTATTAGTTTAAGTTAATTTCATTACAAAATACACAGCATCTAGTAAAATTTAAGACAACTCTCTCTCTTGTGACAGAAAGAGATGTTGGAACTAGACAGAAAAGGGAGGGACTAATATTCATCTGATTCAGGCCATTTCAGTTTTGTGCATCTTTAAACTTTTGCATTACAACTTTGTGGGAGCAGGGGAAGTGCAAACTCTGATTCATGTGTTGTTCAGTGATATGCAATGATCAGTTTCAGACTTTTTTTCACTATTTATGCAATTTGAAGTTTTAAAGTTTTATAGCTTTCACAATTTATGTATTTAGGCTTAGCTGGAAGCAAGTTTTCTCACAAACATTTTAGATCCCCACCCCTAAACAATATATATATTTAATGGACATGACAAGTTAAGACTTACATTCATTTGATGTAGGCCATTTCAATTTTATCCATCTTAAAACTTTTGCATTCGACTTTGTCCGAGCAGTAGAAGTCCAATTTCATATTTCTGTGTTGTTTCTTGATATCCAAAGATCAGTGTCAAACTTTTTCTCTATTTATGCAATTTGAAATTATGAGGGGTTCAGACTTTGTGCATTCCTACTTTGCTGGGAGCGGGGGGATGTGCAATCTCCGATTGCTGCGTTTCATTTACATTTTATGTACGGACTCAGTCTTGCTCTGGGTTTCAAAGAGTCAACACCTATTTATTTTTATTTTTTATTTTCACACTCGTGATCAAGACCATATTGGTCGAAACGTTGAGTATTTTTTACTTTTTACTTTTTAGTTTGTTGTTGTTTTTTACGATTTTATATTTGGTTTTATTTGACTGGTGTATTTCATACATTTTAGTCGTCTTACGCCCCTTTTGACAGCTCACCATTTCCATTTATTTTTCTTGTATTCAATATTTCTTTTAACACATTTTCCTGTGACTTGCAATGTCAGGTATCAGATAATCATTATTCTGTCACCATGTGCATACTCAGGCGAGACATGTAGTGTGTCTACTCTTGTTATGGTACCTAAAATAATGGATATTTTGCAACACTGCTGAGTAGATACCAAAATAAAGAAATCAAAAATAATAAATAAAATAATAAAACAAATAAAAATACAAGTGAATAGATTAAGTCCGTGTTCACACTGAGCTAAATATAGTGTAGTGTAGGTGTACTCTTCAGGTAAATAAAATATGTTTGCGTTCTCATAAAATTGAATGTTTACATGTTGTGTTAAACAGATTTTCGTTACATTAAATCGATAGTTAATTTGGGCCGTGTGCGGGTTCAGTGTACATAAAACTCGGCACTTTAAAATATAAATATCATCATATGGAATGATCTTACAGAAAAAAAAAATAGTTATATCGTTTTCTATGAATTTTATATAACTTATAAACTGTACTACAATTTGAACTGAAATTGCACAGAAAATATCATGCCTTCCACATGTTCCATTTGTGTTTTGAAAATTTTGTCGAGTGTGTAGTGGACACATTCCGAAACCGAAGCATTTTTTTTATGAACTCTACAAGGTTTTAGGAACAAAATCAAGTACCCTGTCTGAAAGATTCCAGTAAACAATCTCTATGTATTTTGTATATTATTTCATTTTATTTGTATTTTTTTTGGGGGGGGGGAGTATGTGTTTTTACTCTTTTTTGTTTGCTTGTCATTTTTACGGGGTATTAAAGTTTTACCCTCGTCCGTCTGTTCCGTTTTGTTTCCATAAGTATTTTGCCTTGGACAATGTTTTTTAAACATTTTGATTGGAACCACTAAGGTTAATTTAATTTTGGAATCAATTTACCTGATGTATGCGTGTTTATTTCATTCCAATAAGTCTTTTTAAAGTTAAATTGTATTGAAACATAACAAAGTATTTGTACAATCCAGTTCTTGCTTTTCCTCAGTGATGTGTTATAAAGGATGTTGAAGTGTCTGTATGTCAATAAATCAGACAATTTTTCTCAAAATTTGCAAAACGTACCAAATTAGTTGAACAAATAGGATAGCTTGCTTATGGGTACCCAGTATAAATCCACGGAAAGTTCAAAATACTACACCACTTATCGTTTACTGATGTGAACAAATTTAATGTACAAGTAATTAAATAGGATGTAGAGGTGAGAACAATTTACATGTCAAACCAGTGAACAGTACGCGAAACTAATTGTAAGCAAGTGCAGAATGCTCAGTGTTTGGTGTCAACTTGGCCTAATTCAGATAATCTGACATTTACTAAGCAAAGGGAGATAAGTTAAATTTGCCATACTTGAAAAAAAAAAAAAAAAAAATAAACTGTAAGTATAAAGACAAGTAAGGCCTTAAGAAAATACATTTTACTTTGTAATTTTTTTCTTTGTTGTTATTCTATGAATTCAGTTATCTGATGAATTCAAAGTATAGTCAAACTTCTGTAGCTCTAACTCGGATTGGTCGAATACCACCAATGGCTGAAACCATATTGAAAGTCCCTTCAATGTTTTCTTTATTTTCATGTTAGAAAAGCCCTGGTTTTTCGAACACAAATTTATCGAAAAGTCGAACAAAAAGTTTGGTCCCAGGAAGTACAAAATTATATACATGTATATTACCATGGAAAACTAAAACTCATTAATTAAATGGACAACAGTATTACCTGATACTTACAGGTGTGATAAAGAAAGATTAGCTGACAGGTAAATGTTTGCAGTTTAGTGTAATAAAGATATCATGAATAATGTTAATTAGTGATTAACTTGTTCAAATTTTATTAAAAAAATATTCCATGGTAATAATCTGCTATTCAAACTTACATATGGCATGGCACTGGCACTTTTCGGTACTTGAGCAAACTTCAGTAACTCAAACTTCCGATAACTCGAACAGATTTTGACCGTCCCTTGGAGTATGACCCATCGAAGTTCTACTGTATTTTGAAAGTTTTCTGTGTAGATGATTTTAAATTTTAAAGTTGTTATATAAGGCCAATATAAGTTAATTGATAGAATATCATCCACCCCTTTTAAAGAATATGGGGCAGGCAGAACACTTCAGTAATCTTGATATTTTGTTTTTCCAGATTTTGTAAGGGCAAAGTGCACAAAAATTCTGGCTGTGTCAGTCCCCAAATATGAGACGTGTGGATTGGATATATAAGAAATTGTTTTGTGTAATTAAAATTGGATAAATAACAGCCGTGAGTTTGTATTTTCCTGCTCCGTTGATACAAAGAATCTTGACATAACACAAAAGTACAAAAAGTATGGAGCGAAAATATTTAAAAATTTGGAATTAGTATGTTTGTATGTTTTTTTTACTAATTGAGGTAAATATTATGTAAATTTCAGGTTCAGAGTTTTTTCCGAGGCTGGCTTTGTCGAAGAAGATGGAAACAGATTGTAGAATTATATATACGATCTCCACACGCAGAAAGTATGCGGAAACGTAACAGTATTGTATTCAACATGGTAGAATGTGAGGAAGAATATAATCGACAGTTATCTACTCTTGTTACTTGTTTTTTACGACCTCTCAGAATGGCAGCATCATCAAAGAAACCACCTATCTCTCATGAAGATGTAAATTCCATATTTTTAAACAGGTAATCTGTAAAAATTTGCAAAATCACTGTTGAAGGAACCAACATTTTATTAGCTACCTTGGTAAATTTTCTTATGATATGTACAGTTTGATAAAGTCATCATCAGTTGACAGATTGTCCAGAATATTTGCTGGTTTTATTTAAAAGATGGATAACATTTAGTGAACTGTTTAGCCTGATGATGAAAATAATAAGATGGAAAAACAAGTTTTACTGACAGTAATATGTAAAGACTAAACATTTGGGCCTGGTTATGACCACATAATTGGGTGATAACAAAAAATGCCAATCAAAATGGCCAAAAAAGTTTGAGGTGAACATTTTTTCACTTATTTTGACCAAAATAAATATTCTAAGAAAACATATACCACATGAAACTGATTTGAACAATATTTGATATATTTATACCCCAACTTGCAGTGTAAAGGGTATATTCAGAAAGGTGTATTTTTCATATTACTGAATTGATAACACTGTGCTGGTGATGTGATATTGTAGATTATTATACTTCATGCCAGAAACTACTGTGATATTTGGTACATTAATAATTCTAACCTATACAGCAAATACGGCATAAGAACTACAGTAATATGTCCACATGCAGCTTTCTATGTCGCCTGAGTTTTTGTGTACATTTACCCGGCAGATATTGCATATGAACTATAGTAATACGTGCACATGTGGCTATATAGGTCACATGGGATTTTTGTGTACATTTACGGTTACAAGAATAGAGCACTTTTCATGAATATTTACAGTAAGAAATGTCTCAGTCAGCGATGCACTTTTTACATAAGAAAAGTGAATTAAGTTTAAGTTAAATGAATGTTTAGCTTGAAGTATAATAATCACAATATTAGGGTCTTGTGACAGTTATATGGGAAATATTTGCATATAACCGTCACGAGACCTTAACATTATATAAATATCTAACCATCCAAGATATAGAATCATAAGAGAATGTAAAATATCAAATAGTATTGTACAATATTAAATTCTTGAGCTCACAAACATGGCTCATGATACATGTATTTTTATTATTTTATAATATCCAGTTTATTTTATAAAAGTCCAGACACTAGTAACACACACTTAATATGTGAGTTCCCAAATGAAAAGTGTACTGGGTATCTTCAACAAAAGACAATGAAAATTTGCTATGCTAAAACTAGTAGAAATGTAAAAAATGTCAGGTATCAGAATGGTTTCAGACGTGTTATAAAATTGTGGTTTTATTCAGCACAAATTAATCAGAAATACCCAGAATTGATCTTGGCTGTCCATTAATAGCCTTTTAAGGTCCAGTCAATCCTGCAGTGATCATTTACAAGAAAAAAATATTCTAACAGCAAATGTATAAAGTACAGTTTATTTAAACTGATACTTTCAAGAACATGCTTGCATTAAATAAAATCACTTTACTGAATTATAGACAATAGTGAGAACTGTTAAAACTTGACAAAGTAACCTTAAAATCTATTTCTCCTATTCTTGACGTGTTTAATTGGTGGGATAAAAATACATAATATTTTTAACCACTTCCCGGTTATTAAATTTCTATGTGGAAATTATCTCTATTTTTTTCTACAGTTACTGGAACGATAAACTAGATAGGTCCCGAAATGACGTCTGTGTAAACAAACTACATAGCTACAACATTTTCTTGAGGTTTTTTGTTGAAAATCATAGGAGAAACAGATTCTCCTTCAATTTACTCGTGAATTATGGAATTTCTCCACCCTCAATAGTTAAATTTTAGATTTTAACACGCGAGCCTTTAGCCAGTGTGTTAAAAATGGAAAATATAACTATCTGGGGTGGAGAAATTTCTTAACTCACTCGTGCCTGAAGGAGAACCTATATTTCTCTAGGGTTTTTTTAAGGTTTCAGTTTTGAAATTACTGATTAAAATAGACTTATTGGTACTCACTGATCACAGCAAATTTCTGGGATGTTATGTGTGCTAACCTAATATTTGCTAATGTTGGAATCAAAAGCAAAAGATCGTTAATTCAACATCTTAAAGATTACAAGAAAAATAAATGGAAATGGTGAGCTGTCAAAAGGGGCATAAAAGGACTAAAATCTATGAAATACACAAGTCGAACAAAACCAAATATAAAATCGTAAAAAAACAACAACAAACTAAAAAGTTGAAAATACCCAACGTATCGACCAATATGGTTTTGATCACGAGCATGTAAAAAATAAAAACTATGGAAAAATGGCTGATTCATTTGAGCAAGTTAAATGAGACCAATAAAAATATTTCATACTTTATTATTCCTCAGCAAAACATTGTTATTTTATGATGAGAGATTCCTAGATGGCCTGTGTACCAGTTTAGAGAAACTATAATATAATACCAATAAATATCTTTGATATTTTTTATTCCACAGTGAAACATTGTTGTTTTTGCATCAGATATTCCTGAAGGGCCTATGTGCTCGGTTAGAGAATTGGCCCACGCTGGTTCTAGGTAAGTTTAGTGCTGGTAAGTATCAGTATGCCAGTATTGGTGCTAGATACATGGTCTGGGCAAATAGTTAAAAGTCCCCCAAGGAGCCATTAGTTTAATACATGGATAGTTTCCATTATTTGATAATGGAAATTAAATGAGGTAATAACCCTTAAATTATGTTATAAGATACAAGCTGTATGATATATAATTGATCCATTAGAACTGAAAAATAGTCACAGAATCCAACCGTGATGGAAATTTCACTTTGTTGGAACATCACAGAATAGTACGTCTGTAAATTGATGCTAAACTAATCTTGCCTGGGGAAACCCATGGGGAATAACTAAATAAATTTTGGGATTAACCTATAAAGAACATCACATGCTATATATGAAATTTCAGTAGATGATTAAAGTGGTGTTTTTGTAAGTTTTATGTTCCATTTCAAATGAAATCAGATATTTTTTTTTAATTAAAATTAAATTTCCTTCTTTCATAATACAGTCAGCTCTCATAATGTCAAACTCGCTTGAGTCAAATTTTCGGATGAGTCAAATTTTTTATATGTTCCCTAATGTTTTTCAGTGCAAAACTATGAAGTTTGACTCCTTTTTGGTCAAATTTGCATGAGTCAAATTTTCTTCTTTCTCAAACTAAATTTTGGATCCCAAATTATAAAAACAACAAAAATTTTATTCGTTATGTCGAATAATCGTCATCAAAACATCACCTTGCAGATTTATCGTCTTCACAGATAAGTTTTATTTCCTGTAATTGACAATCTGTGTCTATTGATTTATAAAGAATTCACAGCGATTGTAAAAACAATTTACCTTGAGTTGATTAATTAGTGTCAATTTGCCTACAGAGGTTTTAAATCAACGAATTAATCATCATGTAGTGTTTTAATGACACCTACAAAGAATTTAAAATTGTCAGAAGTGGTAAATTACCTCCCCTCCATAACTTGGAAAATTTGTCAGCTCCGTTTAAGTTGAATTTCTTCTATCTCGAATTAATTTTGCCGTCCGAAGGACTTCGAGATAATGAGAGTTGACTGTGCTTTGTACAGACCATGTATTAAAAGCATTTCATTTGGTGTTTGGGATGTCATTCTGTGTGTGGAGATGAATACCATTTATTTCGAACCTTTCCTAGTACTTCTGTTTTCTCATAACATATGTTCTCAAGTGTGGTTGAATGAATATTTTGTGTTTTAAGTTAAATGATTATTTGTAGTCAGTGTAGAAAAATGTGAATGAATAGTAGATACCTGCCAATAACATTATAAGTTTGATCCTGTTATAAAGAGAGACTATTAAGGAGATCAATGGAGAGCTTCAAATGTTGAAAAATTCTTGTTTATAAGGATTGGCTGACTAAAGTTTTTATGTAAATCTATATTTATAATATAACACAGATTTGCAACTGTTAACATTTTGTGAAATTTTAGATTCCAAACATTTCTTTAAAGGGCATGGTATATATTAAAATAAATTTTATACTTCATTCCAACCCATCCCTTAGAAAGTGTTCTGCAAATTTTCTAATTTTTGTTAAAATTTCAAAAATTTTTGTGTCATTTTTGGGAAAATGAAAGGACATTTTTTCATTAACTTCTGTTGGTATTTCTTGTGGTTTCCTCTACACTACTCTAACAGCCTAATTAAGTTTATTTTATTTGGTTTGATTCCCACAAAAACACTAAATATTGTGCTATGACCATTTTGAATGTCCTATCCCATATTCCTATACCCTTCCAACTACTGTCCTACAAATTTGGTTTGGTTCCCGTTTTAACAACCAGTAAATCTATTGTCTTTATTGATAATTGTAATTTAGGGAATATAATAAACATGTTAATCGCAATACATCTAGACTGGAGGTAACTCTTTAGGATAAAGTTGAATTTAAGGCTTAAATAAGGAGAAAAAAGTGATGACTCATTGCCAAAAATTGTTTAATTGAGACATCATTTTCCTTCAAGATTTAAAATCAAATATTTTTAACAGAGTAAACACCGATACTACTGATATGATTTTATTGAGTGGACATGTACAGCTGATTTCTACTTTAATTTTCAGGTGATTTATTTGACATGCTTCTTCCTATGTTGTGTATATACCAGGAATATGTACGGAACCATCATTACAGTCTACAGGTGCTAGCTGAATACAAACAGAAAGTAGAGTTTAATGCTCTGCTAAAACGATACGAAGAAAAACCAATGTGTGAGGGGCGATCAGTGGAAGTTTTTCTTACATATCCTATGCATCAGGTAAAATCAGCAACAGAAAAATGTTTAACCTGCATTTAAGGTGGTACCCAACACTTTCACTAAAATTAATTTGGCTCGTTTAATTTTCATAAAATTTTGACAAAGTATTTACTTTGACCCATTGACAAAAATTTTAAAATTTCAAAACATTTGAACCAACCAATTCATCAGAAAAATTACACTGATTGTATAGTAGTTTGACAAACACTAATATTGATCATTGAAAAGCTTAATATTCCCTTAACAACACAACGTTATTAAAACGTTTAGCTGATTTTACAGAGTTATCTCCCTGTAGTGTTAGGTACCACCTTAATTGTAATAAATATACATGTGTATTGGAAACTTGGTATTTTATTTTCAGACCATTGCAATTGTGAAGTTTGATATTCAAGATATAGTTCAAACTTTCTGCTGTCCTGACCAGAAAATGTCTGATTTTATACATAGTCCTTTAGCAGTTTTCTGTTTCTTAATTTTTGCCTTTGTTTAACTATGAAAGTAAATTGAAAGTTATTCTAATAAATGTACTTTTTATTAAAAGTTAAAAAAAAATTGAGCAAAAAATATTTCAAATGGTGAATAAAATTGTTTCGGTGAAAGGAATGCTGAAAAAGAAAATTGATCAGGGGAAGTCCTACATTGAGTTAAGTTTGATTATGGAGTTCTGTGATAAAATTATAAGAATATCTAGAATAGTTTCACTCATCTCCAATGCTTAATAAAAGAATGTCTAACTACAGACATTTTATGGCCCCTGTTACAGTCTCTGCAACTTTAGACTTAGCTCACCTGGACCAGTCGTCCATGGGAGCTATTGCCATAATTTGGTATTTGTCAGTCTGTCCTCTGTCCATCTATGTTATGGTATGTCGAGTTTGATCAAATTGTCATTTGTTGTTTTTGTCTATTGTCTTTTTTTGCCTTTAAATTTGCCTTTAAAAAGCACTGTGGTGGAATAGTCCGAGGATTTCAAAATTAATATCTAGGTCTTGACTAAAATGGCCATCATTATTATAAAATCATAAAATATTTTAAATTAGTCTCACCTGAAAATACTGGGACATTTGGGACCAAACTCTATGCCTTGGACCAAGTTGCAATTAATATGTATATACAATATAGTGGTACTTCTGTTTTTGCCTCGCCTGCGACGAATAGTCACAAAGGCAATATATAGGTATTACTTTCCACTGCCAGCTGCGGCAGCTTATCTTATAAGGTTTTCTGCAGTATACTTGACTTGTGACCCTGACCTCATTTTCATGGTTCACTGACTTCATAAACATAAATGTTAAATCTGCATCCAATTTTTCGGTGGTTAAATCCATTTCTCAGCAACTGTAATACCTAGGCCAACCATATTTTATCTATAGATAGTTGTTAGTGGGTACATGCCAGTCCTACTCCTGCCTTATGACCTTGACCTCAATTTCACACTTAAGTGACCTGTGTCACATTTTCTTGATTAAGTCCATTTTTCAGCAACTGTAATACTTAGTGCCATCGTGTTAGGTCTATTGATAGTTCTTGGTGGGTACATGCCAGTCTGACACTTGTCTGGACCTTGACCTCAATTTCATGGTTGAATGACTCATCGTTCAAGTTTCTTCATTAAGTCCATTTTTCAGCTACTGTAATACATATTCCAACCGTGTTTACTTTATTGAAAGTTCTTGGTGGATACATGCCAGTCTGACACTTGTCTTTGGACCTTGACCTCAATTTCATGGTTGAGTGACTCATCCAAGTTTCTTGATTAAGTCCATTTTTCAGCAACTGTAATACCTAGTCCCACCCTGTTTGGTTTATTGATAGTTCTGGGTGGATACATGCCAGTCTGACACCTGTCTTTGGACCTTGACCTTAATTTCGTGCTTGAGTGACTTTGTCACATTTTTGAGATTAGGTCCATTTCACAGCAACTTTAATATCTAGACCCACCATATGTGGTCAGTAGATGGGTAAATGTCGGTCTAACACCTATCAGCTGACCTTGACCTGAATTTCCTGCTTGAGTGACTTAATATACATTTTCATGATTTAGTCTATTTCTCAGCAACTGTACTACATTTATAACTAGACCCACAGTATTTGGTTGATAGAAGTTCTTATTATATACCCATTTAACATCTGACATCTTACCTTTGACCTCTATTTCATACTTGACTGATTTGTTTCTCGTTTTGGAATAATATCCATTTCTCAGCAACTGCAACCATATAGATAGTTTTTGCTGGGTACATACCAGTCTGAGATCTGTCAGCTTGCCTTGTACATGGTTTTAGGCTTGATTGACATGATTTTTCAGACAAATTATCGCCTGACGAATACTATTTCTAATGCAGTTTCCTTTGACTTGCAATATTGGGTATCAGATAATCATTATTCTGTGTCCATGTGCATACTTGGGCTAGATATGAAGTGTGTTCACACTTGTTAGATTGGAAAATTTACCAACCAAAATTATTTGTGTATTCTTTAACCTTTAATAACATAACTGGCAGAAATCAGATTGAGGGTATTAATTATTGTGGTCTTCACTATTTTTGCACTAATAAAACATTGCTTTTATAATTTCAAAATTTAAATTTATCTAAAAATATTTTGATAATAGATGGAGCTTATACTATTACTGTGTCTTCTTTCACTATACATGTAGACCCTTGTGACCAGAGCTTTATAAGGTAAAAGACATTTCTAGTCTTAAACAGAACAGATAGTTGAACAGTGATTTTACACTTATGAGTCTGTGAGAAATGTAATAGTTCCTTAGACTTTTCAAAATTGCAATTAAACAGTTTTAGGTTTGTTTATTATTTATACATCAGAAGCATTAGAGGTTCAAATTAATCATTCTGATATTGTGGCAATATATTTCTATAAAGACTATTGAAGCCAAACATTTGTAATGTTAACAGACAAAGTGAATGTTCCCAAAAAGGCAAAATGTAATTTCTGCATATATGAAGATAAAATGATTACTATTCAAGTACACATGACTCTGTTTTATCTCAAACACTTTTATCTTAAAATTTCTGATATTTAAAAGTGGTATCTTGTTCTTTTATCACTATATATTTATTCCTTATATCTCCATTTATATGTAAATTTAATGCCAGTTTGGTCTTCAAATTCAACATTGGATAATTATATATTTTTAAGAAAGTGTTTTGTCATCTGGTGGTAGATCATTCACTGAATGATGGTGGAAGTAATTTGTAGTATCCCAAAAATGTTTGCACAGTTAATCTATGAATTTTACACGCCCTTCTAAGAAATATAATAGAATAAACATTCGGTAGTTACTGTGTTATAGCCGGAAGCACTGTATTATTTTCTTCAGCTTGGATTATTGGTCAGTTGATGTATTATGATTTAATGCATTTTTAAATTTCATCTTAGATACCTCGCTATATAATAACTCTTCATGAACTCCTCGCTCATACACCACATGACCATGTAGAGAGACAAAGCTTAGAGTATGCCAAGGGAAAATTGGAAGAATTGTCTAGGGTAGGTATTTTAATCAATTTGTTAAACATTAACATAATGCTTTAGAAATTTCACAGAATAGCAAATTTAAAGGTCACATCAATTTATTGTACTGCAAAATTCCAGTCAGAGTTATTTTTCTTAGACTGTATTGTGCCTTGTGATAGAACATAAACATTACAAGTAATGCTGTTAGAACTATTTTCACCTCTCCTTAATATTTAATAATCAAACATTGTGCATTCTATATATCCCTTTATTTCTATTGCACACATCACTATGAAACACATTTTTACTGGACAGAAAAAACACTGCCACTCAGAAAATGCAGATATTTTTCAATTTTGAATGAAAAATTACATTCAGAATGAATATGTTAAAGCAAGTGGATCACCAATATTATTTGGTCAGATAGTTTTCACTGGGCAAGTCTATCCTGACATTTTAATCTTCTCCTTTGAAACCACTGGGCCAATTGGGACCAAACTTTGGTGGAATGGTCCTTTGGTGGTCTCCTTCCGACCTCCAAACAAGATGGCCACCAAGCTAAAAATAGAAAAAAAGGGGGATGAATTTAAAAAATCTTCTATGTAACTACATGACCAATTGGAACCAGAATTGGCAGCAATTGTCCTTAGATGGTCCTCTTTCAGAATTATGTGCGGTGACCCAAACAATCAACCAAGATGTCCACCACAGCCAAACTTAGTTTGACATAGGACATTGGGGAAATTCATTTAAAAATCTTCTTGTCTGAAACTACTAAGCAAATTGGAACCAACCTTAGCAGCAATGTTGTTTAGATTGTCCTCTTTCAGAATTGTGTCCGATGACCTGGACGATCAACCAAGATGGCCTCCACAGTTGAACTTAGTTTAACATAGGACCCTATGGGATATTCTTTAAAAATTTTCTTGTCTGAAACTACAGAGCAGATTGGAACCACAATTAGCAGCAATGGTCATTATATGGTCTTCTTTCAGAAATGTGTCCGATGACCCGGACGATCAACCAAGATGGCTGCCACAGCCCAACTTATTTTAACATAGGACCCAATGTGAAATTCATTTAAAAATCTTCTTGTCTGAAACCACTGAGCCAATTGCAACTAGACTTGGCAGCAATGGTCCTTAAATGGTCGTCTTTCAGAAATGTGTACAATGACCCAGAAATTCAACCAAGATGGCTACCTCAGCTGAACTTAGTTTTACATAGGACTCTGTGGGAAAAAATCAATAAAAGATCTTGTTATCTAAAACCGCTAGACCTGTTGGAACCAAAGTTGGCACAATTGTGTCAGGTGATCCTGAATGTCAAGGCTGAAGAATGGACACACAGACAGGAAATTGAAAGTTTCGTAACTGAAGCATAAAACGTAGTCATATTATTCTCAAACTCACCACATATTTTTAAATATTTAAACAACCTGTCATCAGAAATAAGATTGATGATAAAAAATCTTTCCCTGACTAACAATTCTGGATTCCCAAAATTACTATTCCACATTTAATTTACTATAAACTATTTTTTAATGTTTTCATAGTAAATGTGGAACAATTATAATTGGGCATAATTCCAGTATGGTGTGTATTTTTTATTTTTATTGGTCGACAATGTGGGATCTTTTATTTTAAGATAAATGACATTCACGTATGAATATGTGAGCCAGTAAAAAAGTGCTGTATTAAAACGCTCATTTCTTTCTTACTTTGCCAAAAAGTGTAGTTAATACGGAATTATAAGTTGTTTTTCCACAGTTTTTTCGATGTGTAGACTTGACCAGGTCACTCACAAACTTAACATAGTCCTTCAGACTTTAATTGGTTTGTGAGTGAACTGGTCTCCTTTATACACTGATTAATTGCTTCAAACCAACTCTTATTACTATAATAAACATGCCAATAGCAGATTTTTAAAAGACACATATAACCGTTTGTCCCGTCATAATAAAATGCTTGGTGCCTTCAAACAATAACTGGGATAGGAAATAGGTAAAGGACAGAAGAAAATCTGAAACCTAGTCACCCTGGAAGATAACAAAGCATAATTTTAAACTGGAGGATTGACACAGTCAACTCCAATAATCAGAGTGCAACAAATTGAAATGACCTCCCTTGCTACATAATTTTATGAAACAATACTTCAGGAAAAAGTTCATTCATTTTTCAAATTTTTACAATAAATATTTAAGGATTGTTTTCAAGTTTTGAACAGGTTTTACAGGTTATACTTTGAAACCACTTGACCAATACTTGATTTCTGACTTAGTCCGGAATTACTGCATCCTGGGATGAAATTATTATTGCGATTACATGACTTTGGGAATGGCGTTTCCAGGTTACGAAAGTGAAGGGAAATTTGAAGGATAATGCAAGCCGGGCGAGTTTTAGCTTTCTGTATTCATGGCATGATATACCCCTCTGGGACAGAAATTGTCGCAACTCTGGTACAGTTTTTGTCTCAAAATTTACCGGGGCTGCTATTTTGTTATTGTTTCTATGTCGAACAAAACATCATGTGATACGTCATTCTTTACCTCTGTCACAAAGAACGATCGATCTCGAAGAAATCATTGGAACCAGAGTTGGCAGCTATGGTCCTTAGATGGTCCTCTTTCAGAATTATGTCCGATGACCAGACTGTCAACCAAGATGGCTGCCACAACAGACCTTAGTTTAACATAGGGACCTATGGTAAAATTCATTGAAAATTGTTCTTGTCTGAAATAACTTGACCAATTGGAACCAGACTTGGTGGCTATGATCCTAAGTGATGACATCAACTTATCCCTGATAAAACCCTGGTTAAGAAGCTTTTGGGGACCTCGGTGGCCGAGTGGTCTAGGTAGTTCGTCATGACTACTAATGATCACTAGCCTGTCAACACTGGGGTTGTGAGTTGGAAACTCACCTATGGCGGGGTGTGTTCGACTACGATCTAAATTGACAAGGATTGCAAATTTTCCTACCGAAGGTCGGTGGTTCTCTCTGGGTTCTCCGGCTTCCTCCACCAATAAAAACTGGCTGCCGCGAAATGGCCAAATGTGCTGAAAACGGCGTAAAACCCTAACTAAACAAACAAAAAAGAAGCTTTTGTGACAGCAATAACCCTCTTTGTCGAAAGTCAGGGTCACTCACACATGTCCTTGAAAATCAGATAAGCTGAGAAAGGTAGATCCAGATGCAGGCGATGCTGGTATATTGTTACTCAAGAAGGGAAAATTAACAATAGGAAAGTTGAAGTCATCACGTTTGTCATAAAGTTTTGTCTTCAAATGTCCCTCATAGTCTATTTCAAGAAACAAATCCAAATATGAAGCAGACTTTGATGTATCCGTAGTATCCTTAATTTCAAGCTCACTAAAATGTAGAAAGTCTTGGAATTTGTCATTATTGAACGATTACACGTCATCTGTATAACAAAAAGTGAAATTAAAGGATTGGGCTACCTAAACAGTCATAGACAAGATTTGTACCTTACAAATATATATGTTTCAACAACAAATATTTGAGAAAACCAGTGGTTTGCTGTGATTCTTGTTAAATCACTTCAACAGAATATTCCTTCATCAAATAACTCTATAACAGTTTTTTGTTAAATCCTTTTCAAATAACCTAAGTTCTACTGTTTATGATGATGTGACTGTATAAAATTTTGTTAAAGTCTCATTGATCTATTGCAGATAATGCATGATGAGGTCAGTGAAACAGAGAACATCAGAAAGAACTTGTCTATAGAACGGATGATTGTAGAAGGTTGTGATATACTGTTAGATGTTAACCAAACATTTGTAAGACAAGGTAAGATAGAGATGGTCTCCTGTCTCCTGCCATTGGAAGGTAAGACAAGGTAAGACAGAGATTGTCTCCTGTCTCCTGCCATTGGAAGTAAAATAGCAGGAGAGAATAGCAATAGAAACTCATCTCTTTATGTTGTAACTTTACATTGTTGTGAAACCTCTGCCTCCTTCCTTTGGGCATGGTTTAAGAAAAAAAAATATCAAGCTATTTCTATCTACATTTTAGCCTTGTGAGCTTTTGTCATAACTTGGCATCCGTCGACCGTCGGTCGGTCCGTCCTTCTGTTAACTTTTCACATTTTAATCTTCTCCTCTGAAACCACTGGGCCAAATGGAATTAAACTTGGCAGGAAGCATCTATGTAAGGTACTTTATAAAATTTGCTCATTTTGTCTCGATCAGACAACAAACATGGCTGCCATGGGCAAAAATCTTCTCCTCTGAAACTGCTTGGCCAAATGGAACAAAACTTGACAGGAAGCATATATGGGAGGTCATTTATAAAATTTCCTCATTTCATTTCGATCGGAATACAAATATGGCGGTAATGGGCAATTCTTGTTTCTGATTGGCTGATATAAAAAAATCTTCTTTAAAATCGCTGGGCCAAATGGAACGAAACTTGATAGGAAGCATCTGTTGGAGGTTTTTTACAAACTTTCCTCATTTTTTCCAGATTTGGCAATGAACATGGCCACCATGGGAAATTCTTGTTTCTGATTGGTTGATTTTAAAAAAAGATTTTTTCTCTTAAACTGCTTGGCCAAATAGAGCCAGACTTGACAGAAAGTGTCTGTGACATATTACAAAAATCTACAGAACCACAGAATTGCTTGAAACCAAACATGGTCTGAATGTTCCTCTTAAGGTGCTCACCAAGTGTTGTTGCTCTGGTGCTGATCCCTAATGCAAAATGGCCTTCAGCAAAAATCTTGTGGAGAACCGCTAATTTTTAGAATATGCTGACCTGTAAGTAGAAGGGCCTTGATGAAGAAAAATTTGGTTCCTACAAGGTTTAATACACTTCATAATGAAAGGGAGAAGTGACTTCTCTCTTTAAGGTACATCAATAAAAATGGCTTTCATGCCAAGTGAGCGATACAGGCTCAGTCCTCTGATCCTCTAGTTTTTTCAAATGGAGGATGGTATGGTGCAAACAAACAAACAAAAACAAAAATAAAACAAAATGAAAACTTGCAGTAAAACTGAACTTTCCTTTTTTTGACCTAGACCATGTAGACCATGTAGACTTTAGAGGTATCAATCTAAAGTGATAGAAATTCATTTCCAGCCAACGACATTTGGATATTAGACATAAAAAAGATATGTTATTAAACTCAATAACTACAAGTATAGTACATACCAATAATCTTTCTGGGCTGTACATGTATGTTTATCAATCTTTCTCCTATTCTTCTAGTATTTGTTTTATATTTTTAATGTTCGAACATGTTAGTTCAATGTCTCCATGAATTAACTTGTTTTGGCCTAACCTTAAATCCCAAACTTGATATTTTGGCATTGATTTTGATCTTTCACATCTTATATAGGGCATGTATTTTGTTCTCCAACTTATTATGACCAAAATGCATCAAATTTAGTCAATATTTCACAAACCAAATCTTCGTCAATGCAATCTTGAATCTGATGTGTACTTCACAGTCTTTAACCAGATTTGCTGAAGGTAAAAATCAGATGATTAGTTTGTGAAGTATGGGTGTCTAAAAAAATAACCCTTTCACTCTGGGAGCCTCTTGTTTTACACATAATTTTATAGTGATGAATGATGTTTAGCTGAGCTGTAAATTAATGAAAAGGGTTAATAATGCAGCAGTCAAGTTAAGAAAAGTGGCTTATCTAATGAGTTTTATATACCCTGCAAAGACAGATCTTAATTAGTTTTAAATTTTAAACTAAGATTTCTACTTTGATTTTAAATAAGTCATCATCAAGCCAACTGCACAGTTATATGCAGATATTATACCCCCACTCTAAAAGTGGGGCTATATTGCATTCACATTTCCGTTCGTTCGTTCTTCTGTTCGTCCATCCTTTCGTCTAACAAATATTTCCGTCACACTTTTCTCAGAAACTACTGAATGGAATGACTTTATATTTAGTCAGCAGCTTAATAGTGATGAGGTGTAACGTGTAAGCACTTTTCAGATCTATCGGACGCCTACTTCCTGTTTGCCGATACTTTGAAATTTCAATAAGTTGAATGAACTTCAAATTTTTCATCACACTTTTCTAAAGTAATATTGAACAGAATGATTTCATACTTGGTCAGCAACTTGACAATGATGAGTTGTATCGTGTGTGAACTTTTTGTATTTGTTGGACACCAACTTTCAGTTTCCTGATACTTTAAATTACGTGTTGGTAAGAACTTGTGATATATAAATTATATTTCACAACTACAATCAACTTATATAGTACAAAACAACTTCTCAAGTTTTAAGTTATTATGACCTACATTGTATGCTAAGTGACTTTTGTTAAAGTTTTGCATTTAGGTATGTTGTGGTGATATATTAATAGCATTTCATAACTACAGTTGTATTTTAAAGTACAACACAACTTAGCAGCATTTGAGTCACACAGTATATGCTTGAGTGACTTTGGTTAAATATTTTCATTTTAGTCAATTTCTCAAAAACCTGTGATATGTCAATGGTATATTACAATCAATCGATTTAGCTCCAGATACTACTTAAAACAAGAAATAAAGTAATGAAACAATTATTTTTATAAGTGTAGGTTGACTTTTGGTTTGCATAAAATTCATCTACCAAAGTTTGGGGAAAATTTGAAAATTGTGAAGGGTCAAGTTGTATATTTACATTCCATTTCTATGACAAATTAATAAATGGATGATAAATAATTGAAAACTAAAACTATAAAATGAATAAAACATTATTATGGCAATAAACCACAGCTCTTTCATTAGTATACAAACAGCTTTTTTTCTTTTAATGTTTTAAAGATAATAATAATAATAATAATAAAACTTTATTTAATGAGGGTTACACAGTAAGGGATCAAAAAAGTAAATTATACAATGTTTCTAGTTTTTATGTATGGATGTTGTGGAGAAGTTCTTGACACAAAAATCACTAATATCCAATGCTTTATTAGGTCAGGCATAATATTGTATCCACCATTATTTCAAATTTTACTGAGTGCATGGGCTTTAAAAGTAGGTTGCAATTTCTGGACATAATCTGCAAAGATTTTAGTTTTATATCTGGATTGTGCTGTGATGTCCCACAGCTGTATATGTAATAATCTTCTTACCAGGAGATTTGTGGTCCAGATTTCAGGCCTGCCATGAGGAGACCAATCCGTAGTAATGTTCTGCTTTTTTGTCTATGGAGGTTATAAATTTGCATCAGCAGGACCATCTTAATATCAGATTTATACCTACCTCTAAGATATGATATTCACCACAGCCTTGGTGAATATCATATCTAGGGGGTTGGTAAATCCTGGTATTCACTCCATTAAAAGTCAACAATTGTATAAGTCTGGGTCAGAGGAATCTCAGACTATTGACCTGGAATCAACTTTGACAGTTGTAAGAGTTACAGGACTTTGGAAAGCCTTTAAAAAATATCATATTAGAAAACCTTTTAAGCATCTATTTTTAATGTTTCTAAATATCAGATTTAAAATTTTATCTTATTAATTTTAGTGAAAGTACTATCCAGTAACATACTGAAAAGTTTGTTAAAAAAAAAAAAAGAATGAGGATCATTGTTCTCTTCTATAATGTTTGGCTGTACATGTACATGTGCAAAACAAAGACTATACAAATATTAGAATCAACAGTAAATAAATTTTAAAATTCCATTATTTTTTCTATGACAATAGACATAGAAGATATAAGGCATGACCATAGACGTAGAAGATATAAGGCATGACCATACACGTAGAAGATATAAGGCATGACAATAGATGTAGAAGATATAAGGCATGACCATACACATAGAAGATATAAGGCATGACCATAGACATAGAAGATATAAGGCATAACCATAGACGTAGAAGATATAAGGCATGACCATACACGTAGAAGATATAAGGCATGACAATAGATGTAGAAGATATAAGGCATGACCATAGATGTAGAAGATATAAGGCATGACAATAGACGTAGAAGATAGAGAGCATGACCATAGATGTAGAAGATATAAGGCATGACAATAGACATAGAAGATATAAGGCATGACCATAGACATAGAAGATATAAGGCATGACTATAGACTTAGAAGATATAAGGCATGACCATACACGTAGAAGATATAAGGCATGACCATAGACATAGAAGATATAAGGCATGACCATACACGTAGAAGATATAAGGCATGACCATAGACGTAGAAGATATAAGGCATGACCATACACGTAGAAGATATAAGGCATGACAATAGATGTAGAAGATATAAGGCATGACCATACACATAGAAGATATAAGGCATGACCATAGACATAGAAGATATAAGGCATAACCATAGACGTAGAAGATATAAGGCATGACCATATACGTAGAAGATATAAGGCATGACTATAGACATAGAAGATATAAGGCATGACTATAGACGTAGAAGATATAAGGCATGACCATACACATAGAAGATATAAGGCATGACCATAGACATAGAAGATATAAGGCATGACAATAGACGTAGAAGATAGAGAGCATGACCATAGATGTAGAAGATATAAGGCATGACCATAGACATAGAAGATATAAGGCATGACAATAGACATCGAAGATATAAGGCATGACCATAGATGTAGAAGATATAAGGCATGACCATACACGTAGACGATATAAGGCATGACCATAGACGTAGAAGATATAAGGCATGACCATACACATAGAAGATATAAGGCATGACCATTGTTGTGGATTTTATAGAGACATTAATTAACGTCAAATGGTAACGTAACGTTTAGCGCCGTAACTAGCTTTAATTGTTAACGTCATCCATTGTCTATGTGTAGCTAAAGTTTCAGAACGAATACATGATCAAACCAAACGCCATTGTTTTTACTTCAAGCTAAGCCAAAACTGTTTAGAGTTAGTATTCAGCCGTCACATTGGTGCCGTGACGAAAAAAAACCATGACGAGGAAGAAATCCATTCGAGTTGGCCACAGAGGAGGCGTCAGAAAACTTATTACGAAGATCGAGGAGGAGCTGGAAAAACCGACGGAAGAAAGCAACGAGATAGAAAGTTTGTGTGAGACACTGAAAAGAAAAAGGGACATTCTTGTGCAACTTGACAATGAAATTCTAGAGGAAATTGACGAGGAAAACATGGAAGCAGAAATGGACGAATCAGATCGGTATGTTTTAGATATAGAACGCATATTAACCAAAGTAAGAAATAGCACAAAACAGAAGAGCAAATCAAATGAAACTGCATTTCACCACAATCTTAATCCGAATGCGGACGAATTTGTACACATGAACCCTACATCTTTGAATTCAAACTCCGTACAGAATCATGACATGAGTTTTAGACCATCATTGAGTACAACAAATTCAAGCGCCTATCATAAATTGCCAAAACTGAATCTCCCACAATTTGATGGAAATCTACTTAACTGGCAGCCTTTCTGGGACGCTTATCAATCCACAATTCATGATAATCCCTCCCTAACAGACGTCCAAAAGTTCAGTTATCTGAAAAATCAACTTCTAGGCATTGCCGCTCAATGTATCGCAGGACTGCCACTGACAAGCGGAAATTACTTTCAAGCCGTAGCAATACTGAGAGAAAGGTTCGGTCAAAATCACAAAATTATCAATGCTTACATCCAGAGTTTGATTGATTTACCGGCTCCAAAACCAAATGCCGATAGTTTAAGAAATTTCTCGGACAGAATTGAATGCAGCATACGCGGATTAGAATCTCTTGGATCACACGAAAGTACATTTGGCACGATCCTTACACCAATCATTTATAACAAGCTGCCGTCCGAAGTACGCAAAAACATAACACGAGACCGCGGAAAGGATGACTGGGACATTGAATCTTTAAGGTATGCAATTAAGAAGGAGGTATGCGTACAAGCAGCAGGACAGTCGATTAAAGCAAATGAAAACGAACCGGAAGTTATACCTACTGCTTCATTTCTAACCAGAACGTTTGATGGGAAGCGCGGAAACAAACCTTTGTCTAAAGACCAGCACAAGAAATGCTTATTTTGCGACGAATCGCATCACCCAAACACTTGCAAAAATGTCACTGAAATTGAAAAACGCGTGGAAATTGTCAAGCGAAAAAGGGTCTGTTTCAACTGTTTCGGAAATCATAGAGTAGCTGATTGTAAATCGGAATTCAAATGCAAACAATGTGGGAAGAGGCATCATACAAGTATATGTAACGCAGACGCTAAGAAGAAGACGACGACAACAAAAGATGAGAAACGTTCGGACAAAACAATTACGCACACTAATGTAGAAACATCCCTCGAACCGACCGCTTCATTACATTCTACAGTAAATGCACATTCAGATGTTTTACTCAAAACAGCCATATCGCCTGTTTGGTCCGACAATCGATGCATTATGACAAATATCCTTCTAGACGAAGGGGCACAGAACTCATTTATTACGGAAGATTTGGCGCGTAAATTAGAAATCAAACCGACCGAAAAAATAGCATTGAAAATTTCTGGATTTGGAGGAAATGAGAGTCAAGTTCGTTATCTAGATAAAGCTAAAATTGAGATTGAAACCTACAATGAACAGAGAGTAGAAATTGAAGCTATTATAGTCCCGAAAATTGCAGCTCCAATTCAGATAAAATCACGTGAAGAAGTCAAGACACTGCCGTATCTAAATGGATTAAAACTTGCACACCCGATTTCCGCAGATGACAAATTTAACATTTCACTATTGATCGGTGCTGATTTCTATTGGTCCATTGTAGAAGACGAGATAATCCGTGGAGACGGCCCAACTGCAGTTAAATCGAGAATAGGTTATTTATTATCGGGACCGATTTTGAAGGCAAACGGAAGTCATTTTAAGAAATCTGCGATGATGAACATTTTAACAGATCATAAAGCCGCTACCTGTGATTTAGAGAAATTTTGGAATTTAGAGTCCTTAGGAGTCTCAGGAAATGACCAGGTAAAAAATCAGTCGCAAATTGTACGGGAATTTGGTGAAAAATGTGTTAAGTTTGAAAATGGCAGATACAGTGCACAGTTACCATGGAAACAAGATTTTCGCATACTACCGCATAATATGGAGACTGTAAAACGGAGGACAGAAAATGTAATTAGACGTCTAGAACGCAAACCCGATCTGCTCAAAATTTACGGAGAAATTATAAGCGAACAGGAGAGGAGAGGCTTTATTGAGAGGATAGAACAAATAGAATTTCCTACAGATCGACCCGTGCATTATATACCACATCATCCAGTATCAAAGGAATCCTCGACTACACCAATACGTATCGTGTTTGATTGCAGTTGCAAAGATGGTACCAACAATCCAAGTTTAAACGACTGCTTAGAATCACACCCTCCAGTTATGAATGACATCACAGGAATTTTACTGAGATTTCGCACTAAGAAATACGCTACAACAGCAGATTTGGAAAAGGCGTTTTTACAAATACATTTGGAAGAAAAGGATAGAGACGCAACAAGATTTTTATGGTTAAGCGATCCTGCCGACACTTCAAGCCCGCTAGTAACATATCGCTTTAAATCAGTGCTCTTTGGAGCTACATGCTCTCCCTTTATTTTGAGCGCAACACTCCTTAAGCATTTCCAAGAAAATCCAGGACCGCTGTCAGACACGCTTGAAAATGGACTTTATGTTGACAACATCTTAACAAGTTTTGATGATGAAAAAAGCGCATTAGATTATTATCAGGAATCGAGAGAATTGTTACGTAAAGGCGGATTTAACTTGCGCTCATGGAATTCAAACAGTACGAAACTGAGGGAAATTGCGCAAAATGAGAACACTTTAGACACCGACGAACTTACAAAAATACTCGGAATGCAGTGGGATTCAAAGAAGGACATACTGATGTACCAAAGTAACAATTTCGAGGAATACGAAAAAGGAAAGTTGACCAAGCGTTGTATTTTGCGAGAATCTTCCAAGATATTCGACCCCCTAGGATTATTAAGCCCCGTCACAGTAAAGGCAAAAATCTTCATGCAGTCACTTTGGAAACAAAATTTAGAGTGGGACGAAATATTGCCAGAGAAAATACAAAGAAAATGGACATCAATTTCAGGAGATCTTGCTAGGACAATGGAGACTGTATTTCGTAGAAGTATGAAAACGCAAAATGAAGATGGAAAACAAAACACTTTACACGTATTTACTGATGCTTCAACACAAGCCTACGGAGCATGCGCATATATCATGTCAAACGATGAACCTATGTTAGTTATGGCGAAAAATCGTGTTGCACCTATCAAATCTATTACACTACCAAAACTCGAATTAATGGGTTCATTAATAGGAGCGAGAATTGCCAATCATATTAGAACAAATCTCCCAGGGATCATTGAGAAAACCATATTCTGGAGCGATAGTCAAATTGTACTTTCTTGGCTTTCATCTAAAAAACCACAGAAACAATTTATCGAAAACCGAATTACAGAAATTAGGAAACTATGCGGAGAAACGACATGGAAGTATTGTCCTACTAAGGACAACCCCGCTGATCTACTTACCCGTGGAATCACATTTGATGAATTTAAAGACAACGTAATTTGGAGAAATGGACCAGAATGGTTGAAGAACGAGGACAACTGGCCCGTATGGAGTGGAAATATAACGGAATCGACCGTGAATTCTACGCTGTCAGAAGACGATAAAATTGTAAATTCTGAGGACACGGACAATCCGGTACAAAACATCGGAATAGGTAAAATCATGGATATCAACCGATATAGTACTTACCGAAAATTGCTTCGCATTACTGCTTATGTTGTGCGATTTGTAACAAACTGCAGAGCACAGAAAACGGAGAGAAACGGAGATACATTATTACATCATGACGAATTGAAAAATGCAGCATTTCTGTGGATCAAATATACTCAAAAACGAATCTTTAGACAGGAAATAGAATGCATCCAAAAATCGTTAAAAAGAAATCCAATTGTACGACAATTGAAACTTTTTCTAGATGAGAAACAGATTTTACGTTGTGGTGGACGAATCAACTATGCACCAGTTACAGAAACAGTTAAACATCCTTACCTTTTACCGGCAAAGGACCAGCTGACATATTTGATAGTTTTAGACGCTCATGAACGTACTCAACACTCAGGAATTAATGTAACTATTGCATTTATTCAACAAACCTTTTGGATTCCTAAATTGAGACAAACAGTGAAATCCATACTGACTTCATGTGTTACCTGCCGAAAGGTGATTGGAAAATCTTACCCAGCGCCAGAGATGCCACCTCTTCCGAAAGAGAGAGTTCAAGACGCTACACCCTTTAGCATAACCGGAGTGGATTTCACAGGAGCACTTACCGTAAGAAACCGACAAAACATAGAGTCAAAGATGTACATTTGTCTATTTACATGTGCCACTACTAGAGCGGTTCATTTGGAGTTAATACCTGATTTGAGAGAAAAATCTTTCATACTTTGCTTTCGTCGCTTTGTGAGTCGATGTTCCATACCAAGAGTTATGATGTCAGACAATGCGCTAACTTTCAAGGTTGCATCAAACGAACTTTCACGCATAATTAATTCTGAGTTGGTAAAGGAAAAGATTCTTGATTACAACATTCAATGGAAATTTATCCCTAATAGAGCCCCGTGGTTCGGGGGCTGGTGGGAAAGGCTTATCGGACTTATCAAAAAATCTCTAAAGAAAGTATTGGGACGTGCGCTCATCGACGAGGAGAGTCTAAGGACGATACTTACGGAGATCGAAGCAACTCTTAATGATAGGCCGATCACTTACATATCAACAGACATCCGGGATCCAGAACCACTTACACCGTCGCACCTTATTCGTGGACGGAGATTGACAATTTTGCCTTATTTAGAAACTACTAGTGACAATCTCAATGTTTCTGAACTTTCACAAACAAAGTTAAATTCCCAAGCTGAACGACTACAACAGTTACTTAGAAATTTCTTATTACGATGGAAAGGAGAATATCTAACCTCACTGCGAGAATATCATCAGAGGGCGGGAGTGGACGTACGGAAAGTTAAAGAAGGCGACGTAGTCCAAATACATGATGATTCAAAACGAGTCCATTGGAAACTTGGAGTTGTACAGAACATTATTGAAGGAAAGGATGGTTTAGTGCGCGTTGCAATGGTACGCACAAAGTCTGGAATCACAAATAGACCAGTGACGAGATTATACCCGCTGGAAGTGAATAACATGGACTGTAAACTGAGACGAAGTGAAAGAAACGCGTGTGAATAGATAGGTTAATTGATAAAGTTTAATTTAATATTTTTTCATTTGAATATTTTACTGTTTTTAGAGACAGTTAAAGTTAAATGTTTTCATCAGTTTAATTATCATTTTCAATGGACATTACCTTTTTGCCGGCCCCGAGTATGTTGTGGATTTTATAGAGACATTAATTAACGTCAAATGGTAACGTAACGTTTAGCGCCGTAACTAGCTTTAATTGTTAACGTCATCCATTGTCTATGTGTAGCTAAAGTTTCAGAACGAATACATGATCAAACCAAACGCCATTGTTTTTACTTCAAGCTAAGCCAAAACTGTTTAGAGTTAGTATTCAGCCGTCACAACCATAGACATAGAAGATATAAGGCATGACTATAGACGTAGAAGATATAAGGCATGACCATACACGTGGAAGATATAAGGCATGACCATACACATAGAAGATATAAGGCATGACCATAGACATAGAAGATATAAGGCATGACTATAGACGTAGAAGATATAAGGCATGACCATAGATGTAGAAGATATAAGGCATGACCATAGATGTAGAAGATATAAGGCATGACTATAGACATAGAAGATATAAGGCATGACAATAGACATAGAAGATATAAGGCATGACCATAGACGTAGAAGATATAAGGCATAACCATAGACGTAGAAGATATAAGGCATGACCATAGATGTAGAAGATATAAGGCATGACGATAGACATAGAAGATATAAGGCATGACCATAGATGTAGAAGATATATGGCATGACCATAGACGTAGAAGAAATAAATTCTATAGAATACACTGCATACATGTAAAAAAGGGAGATAATTCACAAAAAAATGCAGCAGAAACTATAAGACATTAGATGTGAATTATCTCTTAAGACCAAACAGGATAGAGTGAATTATTATTTATTCTAATATGACCTGCTTCAAGTGCTTTCAGTCTACATCTGTGGTAAAATATTGTGATTCCAATGTCACAAATGTCAGATGGCTTGTTTGGTAACATCATAGTAAATTTCCCCACAAACTTAAACGATATAGTACAAATTTTGTTGTGTAATGGCGATTTCGTGTCTGAATACCTATGTTGTGGCATTTCAAAATGTCGTAGAAACTGTCCTGTTAGATCAGAAGTAATTCAGGGTGGCTTGAAAATATGATTTTACCATGGGTGCCGATATTTACTACTCGCTTATGGTAAAATATTTAGCATAAAGGGCCTACCCATGGTAAAATCAGGATATTTTGAAGCCAATGTGAATTATTTCTCAATTTCATTATATCAAGCAATTGAAAGACAAAAATAAAGATATGTTGGCTATCCTGGGATGAATCTCATATTTTATAAATTGCATGATTCTTACAGACCTCCACTTACGAACATGTAAATATGACACAATAAAACTACTGGAAAAGCTACTGGAGGGCATCAGTGAAATGTCTGACTAACAAAGTGATGCTTTCTCTTCAACATCATATGTAATACTATACTGTTTCTTCTGTGGACAGTTTTGAAGATGTGTGCTTATGTGTAGTTCTTTATTATGCTTACTGATATATTTATTATGAGTTGCTTTGTAAAAAAAAAATGAGATCACATACCTCCTACTGGGATTACAAAATGAGAAAATTCAATAAAAAAAATTAAGCCTGAATAATGGACCCAATATAGTTCTAATTGTTCCTTGTTTTTAAACTTAATTTTAAGTTTATATATTGGTTCAAGGTGACTCTACATGGTGATATGCCCTGGTCCTCAGATCCATTTACAAAGTCAACAAAAAGTCCGCCTCCATATCAAACTGAGTACCCCTGCTTGGCATTACCCTGTATCTAATAGTTCCACTTGTAGTACAGAAAATATGTTTAAGTTAGGAGGTACCTAAATCGGCTAAATTACTCATTTTCATGAAATTATACATGCAGCTAGAACATTCAAAACTGCATCTAAAAATCGAAAAAAAAATGTATATTTAGCTTTTATATTTCTTCAATAAGGTTGATTTAAATTCATTGAAATAAAGGACTTTTACTGTAGATTCCATATAAATTCTGCCGAAAAAAATTAATAATTTCACTTTAAATCGTCATTTTGTCATGGTGTAAAATTTGACAATTATATCTTTAAAAACAAAGTGTCATTTTTTAGGAACATTTTTGAACAATTTGCATACACGGTGTTAA